>JAABKJ010014249.1:0-10143 GCA_011634705.1 Andricus grossulariae
TGCCTGATCTGTTTCCAGATGATTTTAATACCAAGGGTAATTTATACCCAGAAAAGTTGATTTACTAGGGAATTTTCTGCATCTAGGGGAAAATCCTGACGTGCTGGGGGAAAACTGATGTCAGATTCGTGTACAGCGTCCCAAAATACGTATGGGTACCATACACTGATCTCTCGCACAACCCACTTTTTTGTGGGCCTGTGTTATTTACTTGAATTACTTGATGTAATTTTGATTTTCATTTGCCAGAATAAAATCAAGTTTTTTTTACAATGGATGATGTTATCAGATTGTTCTATAATACAATCAATAGTTTTGATAATCTATTCCTGTCTGTAGAGAATTACCCATGTATATGTATGTAAAAGAACTTTGTTCAAAAATCGATATCGGCATATAAAATTCCGGAACAACAATCTCTTGAAAAATTTATGATGTTGCGATATCGCGTGTTTCATGATCTCGTCATACGTATGAATTTTTAATAAAACACAATCAGCTCTCAATATTGACGTTGATTTGAATTGCCAGATACGAAATAATAGTAGAGTTTACAAAATTCCGTACGTTATTCTCTGTTCTGAAATGACACGTGATTGATTGGGCCAAGTGAATTAATTAAATAGGGATATGTATTCTAAATATTTGCCAACAATTTCGGAACTAAGGACAAGTTTGAAGTTAAGATCAAAGGAATATCTTCGGGAAACTTCTCTCCATGGACTTCCTTACGTCATGGACCCTACAAAAAGAACTTATGCGAGGCAAGAATATAAGGGGCTGTATTCAAATTACGTAACGGATTAACGGCCCCCTCCAGACCCCCCCCCCCCGCCAATGAGGGGTTACGTAATTTAAGTACGGCCACTAATTGTAATACGTAAATTATTATCACATAAACTAATAAATGAATCTATGGAATTCATGGTGGCCTTAGGTAAGGGAAAACATGGAAATCAGGGAAAAGTCAGAGAATTTGAAAAAAAATTGCTAAATTTTTCGAACATTATCACCTTTATTGGTAGGAATTGAACTTTTTGTGGAAAATTCATATTTTGATGTTACAAATGTAACTGGACTTTTTTTTGGTTGAAAATTCAACCATTTAAAAAAGATAATCTTTTTGGTTAAAAATTCATCTGTTTTCTTACAAATGCAACAGTTCGGTTGAAAAATAATTATCTTTGGTTGAGCATTCATCTATTTTGGTTGAAAATTCGTTTGTTCTTTTTGGTTGAAAATTAATTTTTTAAACTAAAAGTTTAACTGTCCCAGTTGAAGATTCATCAGTTTAGCTAAAAAATGTATCTCTTTGTTTGAAAGTTGAACTATTCTGTTCAAAATTGATCTTTTTTATTTGAAATTAATCTTTTTGGTTGAAAATTTGACTATTTTGTTCAAATTTTATTTTCTTTTTTGTGGAAAATTTATTTCCTCAACTGAAATTTTTGCTATTCCAGTTGAAGATTTATCACTTTATTTGAAAATATATCTCTTTGTTTGAAAGTTCAACTATTTGGTTCAATATTGATCCTTTTTAGTTGAAAATTCATTACTTTCAATAGATATGAATCTTTTTGTTTGAAAATTGGACTATTTTGCTAAAAATGTATTTTTTAGTTGTTGAAAATTATTTTTTTGCTGAAAATTAAACTTTTCCTATTCTGTTTAAAAAATGATCTTTTTCAGTATTTTTTTTTACTATTTTTTCGAAAATTTGTGTTTTCTGTTGAAAATTCTGTTAGTAGAAATGTTATCTTTTTTGGTTGAAATATCAACTGTTATAGTTTTTGTTAAGAATTCATCATTTAAGAATTATTTGTTTGAAAATCATGATTTAAGATAAACTTTTTTGTTGAAAATGTATCTTTTCGGGTTTAATAATCAAGAGTTTTCTAAAAAAATTGAAGTTTTAGCTTGAAGATTCCACTATCTGGTAAAAAATTTAACTTTGTAGGTAGAAAATTTAAGCGCTTAGTTAAAAAATAAAATTATTTATTCAAAATTTAATTATTTTATTTGAATTAATTTTTTGAATAATTGTTTGAACTGATTGATTTTTGTTGAGAATTGATCTTTTTTCTTTGAAAATGAGTTTTTTCTTGTGAAAAATAATTTCCCCAACTGAAAATTTAACTATTTTAGTTGAAGATTCATCATTCTAGTGGAAAATTCATCTTTTTCGCTGAAAGTTAAACTATTTTGTTAAAAATTCATCACTTTATTTGAAACCTAATCATTCTCTTTGAAAATTATACTATTTCGTTCAAAAATTGTTTGTTTTTATTGAAAATTAATTTTTTTTCACTGCAAATTTAAATTTTTATATTTTTTGTTGAAAATTGATCTTTTTTATTAAAAAATTTTAGTATTTGTTTGACAATTCATGTATTTTGTGGAAAATTATTTTGGTGGAAATTTAATCTTTTTTGGTTGAAATATCAATTTTAAGAATTCATCTTTTTAGGTTGAAAAATCGTATTTCTTTCTTGAAACTTTAACTATTCAATTGTTGATAAAACAGTTTGGTTAAAAATTAATTTGTTGAATTATATTATTTTTGGTTTGAAAATTTGACCATTTGTTTGGAATTTTAACTTTGTAGGCAGGAAATTCAAATATTTGGTAAAAAATGAACTATTTTGTTGAAAATACAATTATTTTGTTGAAAATTCAACTATTTTTTTCAAAATAAATTTTTTCTTGTTGAAAATTCTCGTGCTAGAAATTTCACTTTTTTGGTTGAAATTTCAACTATTATAGTGTTTGTTAAGAATTCATATTTATAGGTTGAAAATTCTTCTTTTATGGTGGAAACTTCAACTATTTGGTTCGAACTGCAACAGTTTGGTTAAAAATTGATTCGTTGAATTTTAATTTTTTTCTTTGGAAAATTCGACCATGTGGTTGAAATTGTTTTTTGTTTTTTTATTGAGAATAAACTTTTTTATTGAAAATTCATCTTTTCGGGTTTGATAATTAAGATTTTTCTGAAACATTAAGCTTTTTAGGTTACAAATGCCACTATGTGGTTAAAAATATAGCTTTGTGGGTAGAAAATTCAAGTATTTGGTTAAAAAATAAACTATTTTGTTGAAAATTTAATTATTTTATTGAAAATTTATCTCTAATGGTAGAAAAGTCACTTTTTTTTGTCAAAATAAATAAATAGATATGAAATTTTAATCAGAAATTGTTTTATTCCCTTCATAAAAAATGCTGTGCTAAAAATGTTGCAAGATTAAAAAGATCGTATTTGAATAATAATTTGTCAGTTGAATTAAAAAATTTGTAATGGAAAAATCAGGTCAAAGTCAGGCAAATTTGGAAAATAATTGCGATTGATGGTTTTTTTTCAGGGTGAGTTGGCTTATTTGTGTCCTTGTTTCTTCGGTTGCTGCTATTGGTACGATATGTTCGCTTTGGAATAAATTTCAAACATCGCCAACATTAACGGGAATTGGTATTATGGCTGATGGTATTGAAATTTATTTCCCGAATGTATTCCTCTGTTTGAATTGGAAATTATTTCCAGTGGTCAATAATTCAAAGTTGTATCCAGTAAGTAACATTTTTAGCAATGGAAATATTGTTCAAAAGGTGATGGAAAGGAAGCGGATTAGAGCTACTGTGAAGTTAGCTGACTAGCGCAGCTCGGTTCTCACATGCGGAGAAACGTTGCATTGAACCGGTAGAGAGGGGGCAACGAAGCAACGCGCGTGCCCGATATGCGCGCGCATGCTTGCCACTGGTCTAACAGGGGTTCTTCGCATGTGAGAGCCGAGCTGCGCTCGTCAGCCAACTTCACAGTGACTCTGATTCGCTACCTGATGATACGTTATTTTAATTTCTTTGTAGGATACAGAACCATATTTGAAGCAATTGTACGAATGGGATTGGGAAAGATCAGTAAATATAAGTTGGATGGAAAGCGGTTATGCAATTTTCTTTAAGGATCTAGCACCCAAATGTAAAGACTTGTTTACAAAATCTTCTTACAAGTGAGTGATCTTTTTCAAAGTATCCTTGAAAATTAAAGTATTCAAAGAATTCACACTGTTTTTCTTAGTCCCTATTTTCTCTTTTTTAAAAGAATTCCCCTTTTTTCCTATCTTCAAGAAACTTCCCCTTTCTATCTTTTTTTCGATTAAATACGAACTGAATTCATAGTTTAGTAAGAAAATCCAACTATTTTGGGCTGAACAGTCATTCCTTTTTATTGAAAAGTCTACTTTTTTTATTTATAGTTAAGAATTTGTCTCTTTTGGCTATAAATTCTGCTATTTGGTGGAAAATTAAATTATGCTGTAAAAAGTTCAATTATTTGGTTAAAAAATTCTTCTTTTTTGTTCGAAAATTCCGCTGTTTGATTTAGAGTTGAACAGTTAACTAAAAATTCATATTATTGGTTGGAAATTCGAATATTTTGTTGAAGATTCGTCTTTTTTGTTAAAAATCAATTTTTTTGACTGAAAAATTATCTATTCCATTTTTTTCTGAAAATTGATCGTTTTTTGCTGATAACTCAACTATTAACTTTGATTGACTATTATTTGTTTGAAAGATGAACTAATTCGTTGAAAATTCGTTTTTTTTCACGAAGTGTCTCGTCGTCCCAAAATTCGGGACAAGTAGTCCATCCTCTTTTCCAACTACCCTAATTTTTCGGGATGACTAGACACAGCCTTTTTTTAAATTAATTTTTTTAACTGTAACTTAAAGTTTTTCGTTCTTTTTTAAAAGTTGAACGTCTGTAGTTGAAAATTAACTTAAAAGTTAAGTTAAAAGTTGAACTTATTTGTCAAAAATTCATTTCATTAGTTGAAGATTCATCTCATTGGTTGAAAATTCAACTTTTTTGTAGAGATTTCGCTTTTTTTGGCTTGAACATTCAACAAATTGGTTGAAAATTCGTTTTATCTTGGTTAAATATTCTACTGTTTTGGTACAAAATTCCACTGTTTGAAAATTAACTTTCTATTGAAAATTCATATTTTCGCGCAGAAAATTTAATTTTTTTTTTTGAAAATTTTATTATTTTGGTAGACAATTCCACTATTTGGTTTAAAATTTAACTTCTTGCAACTTCGTGCCTTTTGCTAAAAAATTGAACTATTTGGTTGTAAATACAACTGTTTGGTTGATAATTATTTATTTATAGTTGGAAGTTTATTTTTTGTTGTTGAAAATTCAAATATATGGTTAAAAATTCATCTATTTTGTTGGAAATTTAACAATTTTCTTGAAAATTCAACTATTTGGTTGTAAATGCAACTGTTTGGTTCAAAAATTATTTCCTTTTTGCTTGAAAATTCATCTTTTTTGGTAGAAAAGTTCTTCGTTGAATAATCAAATGTCTTATAACAAATTATTTTTTTCTTTTGACGATTCAATTATTTGGTTAAAAATGTATCTATTTCTGGTTGGAATTCAATCTTTTGTGTCTAAAAATTCGACCATTTGGTTGAAAATGGAAATACTAACTAAAAATTAATTTTATTCATTGAAGATTGAACTATTTGATGAAAATTCGCTTCTTTTGTTTGAAAACTAATTTCTTTAACTGAAAATTTAACTATTCCAGTTGAAGATTTATCGTTTTAATAGAAAATTCATCTCTTTCGTTGAAGGTTCAACTATTTCCTTAAAATTTTGTTGTTTTGTATTTAATTTCCTAAACTGAAAATTTAACTATTCCATCTTGTATTAAAAGCTGACCTTTGTAGTTGCAAATTCAATTCTTTTATTAAAAATTCGAGTATTTTGTGGAAAATTCATCTTTTTGCTTTGAAAATTCAACTAATTTGTTGAAAATTCATATTATAAGTTGAGGATTCACCTCTTTGTTTGACATTTTACTTTTTTCATAGAGCTTTTTGGCTTGAAAATTAAACTTTTTTGCAGAAAATTGGTCTTTTTGGCTTGACAATGTAACAAATTCGTTAAAAATTCGTTTTTATGGGGTTAAAAATTCTACTATCTTGGTAGAAAATTCCACTACTTGGTTAAAAATTAACTTTTCTATTGTAAATTTCTATTTTCGGGTTCCAAATTCAATCACATTGTAGAAAATTCATCTTTTAGGCTTGAAAAATCAATAGCTTAGTTGAAAGTTCTATTTTTTTGTAGAAATTCCATAATTTGGTTAAAAATTAACTTTCCTATTGAAAATTTTTATTTTTGGGTGAAAATTTAACGGTTTCGTAGAAAATTCGTATTTTTGGCTTGCAAACTCAACAATTTGGTTGAAATTTTTTTCTCTTGACTTAAAAATCTTTCTTGATTGAAAATCTGTTGTAGAAATTTGATGCTTTTCGAATAAAAATGAAACTATTTCATTGAACATTAATCTGTTTTGTTTGAGGATTCAACTAATTTGTTGAATATTCGTATTTCTTAGTTGAATTCAAATATTTTTATTTGAAAATTAAAGTCTTTTTTGGTTGAAATATCAACTATTACTTTTTCATTTGAGAATTTATATTTTTTGTTGAATTCTACTGTTTTTTGGTGAAAATTCTTTTTGGTTGGAAATTTAACTTTTAAATTTCAAAATTCAACTTTTTTGTTGAAAATTTCTTTTTAGTGGGAACTTTAACTATTTGGTTGAAAATACATATTTGCAGGTTGAAAATTCAACTATTTGACTAGAAAATTCCACTATTTTGTAGTATATTTAACTATTTCGTTGAAAATTTCCGCCTTTGCTTCAAAATTGAACTATTTGGTTGTAAATGAAACTGTTTGGTTGACAATTAATTTGTTATTTGAAAATAAAACTGTTTGGTTAAAAATTAATCTTTTTATGTCAAAAATTAAATTATTTGGTTGAAAATTTATCTATTTTGTTGAGAATTCAACTTTTTTTTAGAAATCGTGTCTTCTGCTTAAAAATTCAACTATTAATTTGTAAGTGCAAATATTTGGCTGATAATTGTTTCTTTTTTGTTGCGAATTCATCTTTTTTGGTCGAAAATTCAACTGTTCTTTTTGAAATTCGTTTTTACCGCTATAAAATTCATTCTTTCGGATTAAAAATTCACTTTTTTTGTAAAAAAGTTCTTGCTTGAAAATCAGCTGTCTTATAAAAAAATGATCGACGATTCAACTATTTGGTTAAAAATTTAAGTATTTTTTTAAAATTCGTCTTCTTTGCTTTAAAGTTAAACTATTTGGTTCCAAGTGCAACTGTTTGGTCAAAGCGTATTTTTTGTTGTTGTTAAAAGTTTAACTATCTAATCGAAAAATAAGCTTCCTTTATTGAAAATTAACTTTTTCGTTGAAAATTGATCTTCTTCGCTCTTTAGTTGCAATTAATCTCTTTTTGGTAGAAAATTAATTTTGTATGGCTTAAAATTCAACTATGTTGATTTCGAATTGAAATCTTAAGCGTTTTTATTGAATACAATATGGTACTCATACATTACTTTTATTTAAAAAATTTATTCCCCTTTTTTCGTGAAAAATTGCCCAATCTTCCCTATTTTGAGAGCCTTTTGACATGTAATTTCTATTCATCATAATTTTTTTCAACAGAACAGCAAATTTGTTGGAGAAAGTTGTCACACCATCTGGAATTTGTTGCAAATTTAAAGGAAAACTTGTAAAAGAAGAGGATACTGAAAGAATATTACGCTTTGAAACAAAGACTTTTCCCTTAAACTTAGGGTAAGACGCTTTTGTTTCTTCACGGAAAAATAATTAACATTGCATCAAGAAAGTATACGAATGCGAACGATACAATATTTTCTTGATCTTAGAAAATATTTATTTTCTTAAGAAAATTCTGGTTTAAAATTCAACTATTCCACTTAGTTATTTACAATTTTATTTGCAAATCTCTTACTTCGTTTGAAAATGTGAATATTTTTTTTTGTTAAACTTAATTTTTTGGTTGAAGATTTATCATTTTAATTTAAAATTCATCTCTGGTTGATTGAACTATTTGGTTGAAAATTTATATTTTGCATTTCAAAATTAAAATATTTGTTGGAAAATTTATGTACTTTGTAGAAAATTCGTCTTTTTTTGTAGAAAATTAATCTTTATGTTTGAAAATTCATCTTTTTGGCATAAATTTCCACTATTCTAGTTGTAGATTCATAATTTTAGTTAAAAATTTATTAGTTTGGTTGAAAATTAATTTCTTCAACTGAAAATTTAACTGTTCCATTTTCAGTTGAAAATGGATATTTTCTAGTTCAAAATTTAAGAATTTGAATGAAAATGTGTCTTTTTCAATTGAAAATTCAACTACTTCGTTGTAAATTCACGTATTTTGTTAAGAAATCGATTTTTTTGGTAGAAAATTATTTATTTCTTTGAAAGTTAATCTTCTTGTTTAAAAATTCATCTTTTCGGTTAAAAATTAAAGTATTCCAATTAAATATATATCATTTCAGTTGAAAATTCATCTTTTAGGTTGAAAATGTAATTATTTGGTTGAAACTCAGACTACTCTTTTGTTAAAAATTTATGTTTTGGGTTGAAGATTCATCGTTTTAATTAAAAATTCATTTTTTGGTTGAAAAATGAGCTGTTTGAAAACTTGTTTTTTCTTTGAATGTTTTTTTGTTGGAAATTATTTGTTTTTTAACTAAAAATGTAACTACTATTCCAGTTGAAAATTCCGTAATTGTAGCTGAAAACTCATCTGTTTGCTTACACTATAATTTTTTTAACTTGAAATTTCATCATTTAAGTTTTGGTTGACAATTTATCTTTTTTAGTAAAAATTAATTTTTTTTGTTTGTTTGAAAATTCGACTATTTCAGTTGAAGATATTATACCATTTTCGGTTGAAAATTATTGTTTATTAGTTCAAAATTCAACTATTTGGTAGACAATTTTCCTTATTTAATTAAAAATTCAACTACTTTGTTTAAAATTTACGTATTTTGTTAAGAAATCGATTTTTTTGATAGAAAATTATCTTTTTCTTTGAAAGTCAATCTTCTTGTTTAAAAATTCATATTTTCGGTCAAAAAATGAAGTATTCCAGTTAAATATTTATCATTTTAGTTGAAAATTCATCTTTTAGGTTGGAAATATAATTATTTGGTTGAAACTTAACTACTCTTTTGCTAAAAATTTATTTTTTGGGTTGAAGATTCATCGTTTTAATTAAAAATTAATCTTTTGGTTGAAAAATAAGCTGCTTGATTAAAAACTTGTTTTTTCTTTACATGTTTTTTGGTTGTAAATTATTTTTTTTTAAACTGAAAATCTAACTATTATTCCAGTTGAATATTCCATAATTTTATTTAAAAATTTATCTCTTTGTTTGAACATTCACTTTTTGACTAAGCATTTATTTACTTTAATTTTTGGTTGAAAAATGATATTTTTTAGTAGAAAATTCGTCTTTAATCTTCTTGGTTGAAAATTATTCTTTTTAGTTAGAAATAAAATTACTGTATTCAAAGATTCATCGTTTCAATAAAAAATTCATCTTTCTGGTTTAAAATTATATTTACCATTTTTTTTTAATTCATCCCTTCGTTTGAAAATGTAACTATTTTTTTTAAAGTTAGTTTTCTCGTTGAATGTAATTTTTTCAACTGAAAATTTAACTTATTCCAATTGAAAATTCATCTTTTTGGTTAAACATTTTTTTACTTGAAATTTCTTTATTTAAGTATTGGTTGATAATTTCTTTTTTAGTCAAAATTAATTTTTTTGTTTGAAAATTCAACTATTTCAGTTGAAGATTCATTTTTTTAATTGCAAACTCTTATGTTTGGTTTAAAATTAATTTTTTTTTTCTAAAAATGTTACTGTTCCATTTTCGGTTGAAAGTTATTATTTTTTTTAGTCAAAAATTCAACTATTTGGTTGAAACTTTGTCTTTAATTAAAAATTCAACTATTTTGTTAAAAATTCATGTATTTTGTTGAAAAATGGCATTTTTCGGTAGAAAATTAATCTTTTTATTTGAAAATTAATCTTCTTGTTTAAAAATTCATCTTTTTGCTTGAAAATTCAAGTGTTCCAGTTAAATATTAATTATTTTAGTTGCAAATTAATATTTTTGGTAGAAATTAATCTTTTCGGTCAAAAATTCTTATGTCCCACTCAAATATTTACAATTTTATTTGAAAATTCATCACTTTGTTGAAAAATATAATTTTTTTTTAAAGTTAG
>JAABKJ010014250.1:0-10143 GCA_011634705.1 Andricus grossulariae
TCTCTGATTACAAATTAATTTTTTTTGTCGAAGGTCCATCATTTTAGTTTAAAATTAATTTCTTTGTTCGAAAATTTAACTTTTTTGTTGGATATTCGTCTTTTTGTTGTTGCAAAAATTAATTTTATTAGCCAGAAATGTAACTAATCCATTCCTGGTTAATGATTGATCCTTTTTAACTGAAACTATATCGATTTGGTTGAAAATTCATGTATATTGTTCCAAATTCGACTTTTTATAAACAAATTATTCTTGGTTAAAAATTGATCATTTTGAATGAAAATTGAACTGTTTTGTTAAAAATTTGCCTTTTTGGGTTGAAAATTCGAAAATTTGATATGAAATTGAAATTATTGTTGAAATTTTTTTTCGGGTTAAGAAATCAACTGTTTTCTACAAAATTCGTATTTTTGGCTTCGAAATTCATATTTTAAAATTAAAAAGTCAAATTTTGAAGAAAATTCGTCTTTTTGGATTACATTTTTCCTGGAAAATTTATTTTCTTGGTTGAAAATTCAAATACTTGGTTAAAAGTTCAACGACTTTGTTTAAATTAATTTTTTTTTGTAGAAAATTTAATTTCTTTGATAAAATAATTTTTTTAAATTGTAAATTAAACTATTACATTTTGTGATGAAAATTTTCTTTATTGGTTAAAAATTCAACTATTTGGTCAAAGATTCATATAATGTTTTGAAAATCCGCCTTTCTAGTAGAAAATTCAACTAATTGGTTGAAAGTTGAACTACTTTGTTAAAAATTTATTCTTTGGCTGGATATGCATAATTCGGGTTGAAAATTTATCTCTTCGGTTAAAAATTAAATTATTTAGTTAAAAAAGTTTTAATTTGAAAAAAAATACATTTTTTATTGAAAATTTTTCTAATCTATTTTTGGTGGAAAATGTATTATTGTTAGTTAAAACTTCAACTATTTCATTTTAATTATCGTGATTAAAAATTAAAACAATTTTTTCATCTTACCGAGATTATCTGACAAATTTGAGAAAGTTTATAATTTTACTCGACTAAAAGTAGAAGCAGAGCAGAGGAAACAAATTTTGAACAAAATAGTTCAATTTTCAATTAAAAAAATTAGTTTTCAACTAAAATGCTTAATTTCAGCTATAATGATTAATTTTTAACAAAACAAAAAAAGAAATTTTCCACAAAACAGTTATTTTTTACCAAAATATTTGAATTTTTCACAAAAAACATGGAGTTTCAACTAACATAGATACATTTTTTTTATCAAAAATGACATTTCCAGTTAAAAAATTAATAATTTTTAACCAAAAGAAAACGAATTTTCAACAAAACAGTTAAATTTTTTACCAAAGTGATAAGTATGCAACCAAAAATGGATTTTAACCAAGTTGTTCCACTTATAATTAAGTAGTTGAATTTTGAACCAAGGCAGAGTAATTTTTAACCAAGCAGTTAAGATTTTATTAAAAAAAGAAGCAATTTTCTTCAAAAGAGATTAATTTTCTAACAAAAAGACAAATTTTCAACATTGTTAATTTTCTACCGGATTGTTGATTTTTCAAGCCAAAAAAGCAAATTTTCTATAAAATAGTTGATTTTTAGAATCAAAAATAAGAATTTTCAACAAAAAAGTTAATTGTCTACCCTATTTTCAAATTTTCAACCAAAGAAGACAAATTTCTCACTAAAAATTTGGTTTCTGAATCCAAAAAAATGAATTTCAAAGAAAAAAGTACATTTTCAGCCAAATAAGTGAATGTTCAACCAAATAGATGATATTTCAACAAGACAGTTAAATTTTTATCCATAAAGGATAATCTTTTAACAAAATTGTTGATTTTGCAACATAAAATTTACCTTTCTAACAAATTGTTAAATTTAAATGACGATTTTTTCTATAAAATCGTTGAATTTTATTATCCGAATTTCGAACCAAAGAGATTAATTTTCCACCTTAGATAGTCAGATTTTCAAGAAGATACATGAATTTTTCATTTGAGATATAATTTTTCAATTAAAAATATGAATTTAAAGGAAAAAAGGGAATAAATACATTTTCAGTTAAAAAAATAAATAATTTTCACGAAGAGAAAACGAGTTTTCAACAGAATAGTTAAATTTTTTAATGAGTTTACAACTAAAATGATGAATCTCCACCCAAGAAATCTTCGGTAAACAAATTAATGATAAACCAAACAAAGAAAAATTTTCAAGAAAATACTCGAATATTCCATCAATGAAATTCATTCTCAAACAAAAATGGAATAGTTACATCTTCAGTTGAAAACATTATTTTTCACCAAGTGACAACGAATTTTTAACAAAATAGATTAATTTTGGACCAAAGAAATCAGTTTTCAATTAAAATAAAGAATCTTCAGCCAAAAGAATTTTGGGTACAAAAATTAATTATTTACCAAAAAAACATGAATTTCCAAAAAAAAGTCCAATTTTCTACCAAAGAAATGAGTTTTGAACCAAAAAGATGAATTTGCAACCAAACATGAATTTGTAGCAAAAAAGTTAGTTTTCAACGGAAGTTTAATTTTCTAACAACAATTTTCAACCAAGAACATGATTTTTTTGTTAAAAAATACATTTTGTTTATTATAAGATTAGCTAATCCATTTTTGGTTGAAAATTCATCATTTTCAGTTAAAACTTGAATTATTTAATTAAAAATTACCGTAATAAAAAATTAGAACTATTTTTTCATCTTACCGTGTTTATCTGATAAAGTTCAGAGAATTTATGATTTTACTCGACTAAAAGCAGAGGCCGATAAACTATCGATTTCGGATTTACGAAATTGTCGGTTTCGCCTATCTCAATTTGGCGAAATATTGAGAAAGTTGAGCAAAATTATCCGAAAACGATCGAGAAGGTTCGATTAATGGGAATTCCGTTCAGGTATCAAAAGTCTTATCCACTTAGGAAGTAAAAGGGAAGGATAGATACTAGGGGGATATATTTTACAACAAAAAAATTTCGAATCCAAACACACAAAATTTTCGAAGTTGAACCTTTTTAGTGAAGAAATTTGAAATAAAAATAAAAAATGATCCCCTTTTACATTGCCATAATTGTTAATCATTTAATGAGAATGTTAAAACTCTTTTTTAAAGAAAATAATAATTTTATCTTCAGACTAAAAAAAATAAATGAAAACGTCTTTCGATTTGTACAAAATTCGTATTTGTAGCTTAAAAATTGATATTTTTTACTTTGAACATAAATTTGTTTGAAAAAGAATAACATTGAGAAATATATTTATGAAGAATAACATTAAGAAAGATGTATAAAAAAATAAGCTGAAAGTTCTATTTAATTTCATCGCTGAGACAAGTAAGCGACTTGGGTGCTGCCATTGTTTCTGGCAAAGTAATATAGTCGACGAAATTATTAATCACGACTACCTCTTTCATTCAAGTCAAGTTTTCATCCCACTATCTCCTTTCTTTTCTTCAAAATGTCTTTTCTTAATTATCAGAACCCATAGACCCTGTCTTGGTTCATTATAACGACTCCCTTTCTTCCCTTTCTAAAGGTTGACTACTTTCTTACTTTCTTTCTTCCTTACTTTCTCCTTCATTTTTACTTTCTCACCTCCTCTTCTCTCTTTTATTGAAAATTAACATCTTTCTTGGTTGAAAATTCAAGTTTTAATCCACTACATTCATTCCTCACTTCTCCTACTTTCTACCACCTCATTTTCCTTACTTCTCCTTTCTCTACTTCCACTCTCCCCAAATCTCTCGCTTACACTTCATTCTCCTACTTCTCAAACCCTCACATCCCTCACTTTTAATCCCATCATTTCCCTCACTTTTATTCCCATCATTTCGCTCACTTCTCCATCCTCTACTTTCCTTGATTCCACTCTCATACTTCTTCTACTTCTCTTGCCCCCTTTCCCCTACTTCTCCCTTTATCTACTTTCCATCTCCTCAATTTCTACAATTTCATTCCCCACGCAATCCACCATCTCACTTTCTCATCCTCTTCACTTCTCCTACTTCTCTCTCCTCTAGATCCCAACGCGTCACATTCTTCACATCCCACACTTCTACTTTTTACTTCCTCACTTTCCTTTCTCTACTTCTAGTTTCTTTACTTCCCTTCGCCTTATATCCCTTACTTACACTCCCTTCTCCTACTTCCCAACTCCTGACATCCCACTCTTCCAATTCCATCACTTCGCTTATTTCTCCATCCTTTTCTCACCCTTTTTCCATTCCCATAGTTCTCCTTCCCTGCCTTCCCTTACATCTCTTGTGTCTACCGTTTCTCAATTCCCCTACTTTCACTCCCCATGCATCCCACCATCTTACTTTCTCACCCCTTCAATTCTCTTAGTTTTCGCTTCACCACATCCCAAGCACTCACATTCTTCACATCACTCAATTCTCTTACTTTCTACTTCTTCACTTTGCTTACTTCTCCTTTCTCTACTTCTCCTTTCTCTACTTCTCCTTTCTCTACTTCTCCTTTCTCTACTTCCTCACCCCTCACATCCCTTACTGAAACTCACTTCTCCTACTTCTTAACCCTTTACATTTAACCCTTTCCTCACTTCTGCCTCATATACTTTCCCTCTTCTCTCTTCCACCACTTTTATTCATCGTGCATCCCACCCCCACAGCTCTCAATTTCTCATCCCCTTCACTTCTTTTACTTTCCGCTTCTTTAGATCTCATCCCCTCACATTCTTCACATCCCACACTTCACATACTTTCTACAACCTCACTTTCTTCACTTCTCCTTTCTCTAATTTCCCTTTCCAAAGATCTCTCATTCACACTCACTTCTCCTACTTCCCAACCCCTCACATCCCACACTCCCAATCCCATCACTTCCCTCACTTCTCCATCCTCTACTTCTCCTTATTCCACTCTTATACTTCTCCATACTTCTCTTTTTTCTTTTCCGTACTTCTCCCTTATCTGCTTTCCCTCTCATAATTCCTATAATTTCATTCCCGACGCAAACCACTTTCTTACTTTCTCACCCCCTTCACATCTTTTACTTCTACCTCCTCTAGATCCCAATCCCTCACATTCTTCAGATCCCACACTTCTCCAACTGTCTACTTTCTCACTTTCCTCCCTCTACTTCTTCTTTTTCCACTTCCCTTTGCCTCATATCCCTTACTTAAACTCCCTTTTCCTGATTCCTAACCCCTCGTATACCACACTTCCAATCCCATCACTCCTCTTACTTTTCTCTCCTCTACTTAGCCTAATTCCATTCCCACAGTTCTCCTTGCCTTTCTTCCTTTCTTCCCCTGCATCTACTTTACAGCTTCTCAATCCCCCTACTTTCATCCCCCATGCATCCCACCCCCTTCACTTCTCTTAGTTCTTGCTTTTCCACATCCCAACCCCTCACATTCTTCACATTCTTCACATCACTCGCTCCTTTTACTTTCTACTTCTTCACTTCCCTTACTTCTCCTTTCTCTACTTCTCCTCTATCTACTTCCCAGCCCCTCACATCCCTTACTTAGACGCCCTTCTCCTACTTCCTAATCCTTCACATCCCACACTTTCAATCCCATCACTTTCCTTACTTCTCCATCTTCTACATCCCCTTATTCCACTCACATGCTTCTCCTACTTCTCCTCCTTACTTCCTCTACTTCCCCCTCATCAACTTTCCCTCTCCTTAATTCCCCTACTTTCATTCCCCACGCATCCCACCCCCTCACTTTCTCCCCCACACTATCTTTCATCCCCTTCACTTCTCTTACTTCTCCCTCCTCTACATCCCAACCCTTCAGATTCTTCACATCCCACACTTCTCTTTCTTCCTATTTTCTCACTTTCCCTTCTCCACTTCTTCTTTCTCTACCTCCTCACGCCTCACATCCCTCACTTACACTTCCTTCTTCTACTTCCGAACCCCTCACATCCCACACTTTCAATCCCATAACTTCCCTCATTTCTCCATCCTCTACTTCCCCTAATTCCACTCCCATTCTTCTCCTACTCCTCTTCCCTTCCCTTCCCTTCCCTTACTCTCCCTAATCTCACTCTTGTACTTCTTTATACTTCTCTTCTTCCTTTCCCCTACTTCTCACTCATCTACTTTCCCTCTCCTAATTCCTATAATTTTATTCCCCACGCAACTCACTCTCTTATTTTCTCACCCCATTCACTTCTCTTACTTCTCCCTCCTCCAGATCCCAGCCCCTCACATTCTTCACATTCCACACTTCTTCTACTTTCTATTTCCTCCCTTTCCTTTCTTTACTTCTTCTTTTTCTACCTCCCTTCGTCCCACTCCTTCCCTTCCTTCTCTTACTTCCTCCGCGTCTACTTTCCCGCTTCTCAATTCCCCTACTTTCATCACTCATGTATCCCACCCCCTTACATCCTCAACCCCTTCACTTCTCTTAGTTCTTTCTCCTCCAAATCTCAACCCCTTACATTCTTCACATCACTTACTTCTCTTACTTTCTACTTCTTCAATTCGCTCACTTCTCCTTTTTATACTTCTCCTTTATCTACTTCCCCACCCCTCACATCCCTTACTCGAACTCCCTTCTCCTACTTCTCAATCAATCATATCCCACACTGTCAATCCTATCACTTCCCTTACTTCTCCATCTTCTAAATCCCATAGTTCCCCTCCTATACTTCTCCTACTTCTCCTCCTTACTTCCTTCACTTTCCCCTCAACTACTTAGCCTCTCCCCAATTCCCCTACTTTCAATCCCCACGCATTCCACCTCCTCGCTTCCTTCCCCACCTTATCTTTTATCCCCTTCACTTTTCTTACTTATTCCTCCTCTACATTCCAACCCTTCACATTCTCCACATCATACACTTCTTCTTCCTACTTTCTCACATTCTCACTTTCCCTTCTCTACTTCTTCTTTCTCTACTTCCTCACGCCTCACATCCCTTACTTACACTCCCTTCTCCTGCTTTCCGAATCCTCATATTCCGCACTTACAATTCCATCGCTTCCCTTATTTCTCCATCATCTACTTTCCCTAATTTCACTTCAATACATCTCCAACTTCTCTTCAACTCCCTTCCCTTACTTCCTTGCGACTACTTTTCCGCTTCTCAATTCCCCAACTTTCATTCCCCATGCATCCCACCACCTTACTTTCTCAACCTCTCCACTTTTCTTACTTCTCTCTTCTTTAGACCCCCACCCCTCACATTCTTCACATCCCACACTTCTTCTACTTTCTACTTCCTTACTTTCCTTACTTTACTTCTCCTCTCTCCACCTCCCTTCGTCACACATGCCTTACTTACACTCCCTTCTCCTACTTCCCAACCCTCGTATCCCACACTTTCAATCCCATCACTTCCCACACTACTTAATCCTGTACTTCTCCCAATTCCACTCTTATACTTCTCCATAGTTCTCTTTTCCCTTTGCCCTACTTCTCCTTTATCTACTTTCCCTCTCCTTCATTCCTACAATTTTATTCCCTACCCATTCCACCACCTCGCTTTCTCACCCTCTTCACTTCTCTTACTTCTCACTTTCCCTTCCTTTCTTTTTTTCTACTTCATGTCGCCGCACATCCCTTACCTACATTCGCTTCTCCTACTTCCCAACTCCTCACACCCCACATTTCAAATCTTATTACTTCCATTATTTCTTCATCCTCCACTTCCCCTAAATCCACTTCCATACTTCTCCTAGTTCTCCTCACTTCACTTACGTTACTTCTCCCGCGTTCACTTTTCGGCTTCTCAATTCGCCCACTTTCATTCCCTATTCATCCCACCCCTTTACTTTCTCACCTTCTTCACTTCTCTTACCTCTCCCTGCTCTACATCCCAATCCCTCACATTATTCACATCCCACACTTCTCCTACTTTCTACTTCCTCACTTTCCTTTCTCTACTTCTTCTCTCTCTACCTCCCTTCGTCTCACATCCCTTACTTACACTCCCTTCTCGTACTTCCCAGCCCCCCATGACCCACACTTCCAATCCCATTACTTCCCTTATTGCGCGATCCTCTACTTCCTCTAATTACACTCTCATACTTCTCCTACTTCTCCTCCCCTCCTTTCCCTTACTTCTCCTGCGTCTACTTTCCCGCTTCTCCATTCCCCTACTTTCATTCATCATGCATCCCACCACCTCACTTTCTCACCCTGTTCACTTCTCTTACTTCTCCCTCCTCAACATCCCATCCCCTCACATTCTCCTACTTTCTACTTACTCACTTTCCTTACTTTCCTTTCTCTACTCCTTCTCTCTCTGCACATCCCCTACTGACAGTAACTTCTCCTACTCTCAACCACTCACATCCACACTTCCAATCCCATCACCTCCTTTACTTCTCCCTCTTGGCGATTTCCCAACTTTTATTGCACACCCTTCCCAGCCCCTTACTTTCTCGCCACCTCCACTTCTCTTACTTCTCCCTCCTTTACATCCTTGCCCCTCCCAATATTCACATTCTTGACATCTCTCACTTCTCTTTCTACTCCTTCACTTTCCTCGCTTCTTCTTTCTCTACTTCTCTTTTCTCTACTTCCCCACCCTTCACATACACTCACTTCTCCTCCTTCCCAACCCCTCACATCACACACTTTCTATCCCATCACGTCCCTTATTTCTTTATCCTCTAGTTCCCTTAATTTCACTCCTATACATCTCTTACTTCTCTCCTCCCCTTACTCCGCTTACTTCTCCCTCATCCATATAAATTCCATTTAGAAGAATAATATAGATCGAAATAGAGCGTAAAAGTGAATACAAAAAAAATCCTTTTCCTCAACATTTTTTTTCATCCTGAAATTTTTTTAATTTAACCTGAGTAGGTGTCAAATCAAAGGTTATCGGAATATGTGCCAAACGGAGTGTTAAACCGTTTTTCGAAAATTTGTTTTCTTTTTGTTGAAAATTATTTTTATACCTGCTGAAATTTTACTTTTAGTTCAAAATTCATGTTATTGTTTGAAAATTCTACTTTTTTTTAGAAAATTAGATTTTCGTTGAAAAATAACTTCTTTGTTATAAATTCATATCTTCGGATTGAGAATTTACCTGTGTTTTAAAAAAAAAATTTTTTGACTTGAAAATTATTAGAACGTTACTCTCCTTGATTGAAAATTCATCTTTTTGGTTCAAAACTCATTTCCTTGGTGGGAAATTGTACTATTTTCTTGAACATTTTTGGTTGAAGATTCTTCATTTTAATTGAAAACTTATTTCTTTGGTCGAAAATTGAATTATTTTATTGAAAATTTGTTTTTTCTTGGTAAAAAATAATATTTTTCAACTGAAAATGGAACTATTCCATTTTTGTTTGAAAATTAATTTCTTTGATGGAATATTCGAGAATATTCTTGAAAATTCTTTTTTTTTTGGTTTATCATTAATTTTTTAACCAAGAATTCTTGGCTGAAAATTTATCACTTTAGTTGTAAACTCATTAAAAAATTAAGTATTCTGTTGAAAATTCGTTTTCTCTCCGTAAAAATTAATTTTCCGTAACTGAAAATGTAACTATTCCATTTTTTGTTGAAGATTCATATTTTAAATTGAAAAATCAACTGTTTCATGGAAAATTAATGTATTGTGTTGAACATTTCACTATTAAACGTGGGAAATTAATCTCCTTGGTTTGAAATTCTGTTCGATAAATTCAACGGTTTTATAGAGAAATTCGTCATTTGAGTTCAACAATTTGTTAGAAAGCTACATTTATATGTTGAAAAATCAACAATTTTTTCAAAAGATCATCCTTTTTGGATGAAAATTCAACTGTTTTGTTAAAATGTCATCTCTTTGGTTGAGCATTCAACTATTTGTTAAAAATGTACTTTTTTGTTTGGAATTCATATTTTCGGATTCAGAAATCAACTTTTTTGTGAAAATTCCTCTTCTTGGTTTGAAAATTGAAAAATTTGGTAGACAATGAACTTTTATGTTAAAAATTCATATTTTCGGTTTTAAAAATCAACCATTTTGTAGAAAATTTGCCTTTTTCGTTTGAAAATTAACCTCTTTTAATACAAACTTAATGTTTTTTGTTTAAAAAACGTAAAGATTTGGTTCACAATAATATATAATTTTTAAGCAAAGTTTTCTTCCCAGCACCATTTCTTCAAAACGTCTCTTCTTAATTATGAAAATCCTTCATCCCTGTCCTGGTGTCCATTCATTGTAACCCT
>JAABKJ010014251.1:0-10142 GCA_011634705.1 Andricus grossulariae
TTCTTCCACTTTTCATTTCAAATAAACCCGCAAAAAATGAATGAAAGAACGCATGCGCAATACTGGGGAATGGTTATTGTATAGTGAGGGACTATCTAGATTCTAAGAAGACCCTATTAATAGGCCCTCGTTGTGTTGCCTACTAATGACCTCGCTAGCTGAGCGTGACGTTTCCGATTGCGCCCTCGATAGATTGTCACTTTAGGGCCTCGATAGTAAATAGGAAATCTAAGCAGGGCCTATTAAGAACCAAGTTTCAATTTCTACCCGGGTATACCTCCTAACTACCTAACTCCCTTTAGAGGAAGCATCCAGTTCCCCAGTTCCGGATGGATTCGACAGATTGAACGGTCCCAATTTCCCGTTCGCTCGACGTCACGACCATACGAGGACTTTTTTTCGAAAAAGAAACGACGCGTGAAACCACGAAGAAAGGACAAAGATGGCATTCAGAGAACTGAGAGGAAAAGAAATAAGATTTATTCCTCCCAAGGCGCCTTCCAGCAGTGACACTGAAAATGCTAGGTAACGCGACGCGACGTTTCTAATAATTGCTGACTATTTTATACAACGTCAGCTAATTTTCTCTTCATTCAGAAGTGAATCATGCTTTATATTGGAATTCTAAAGTTATACTTTCAAGTTATTTCTTTTTCATATAAGAGCAAGTCTTTGAGTATTTAACGTTTATGACCCAGTTTCATAAATTCATAAGATACCTGATAAAAAAATTCTTTAAAAAAACTAGCAAAAACTGCAAATGTTTTTGCATGAATTTACACGAATGTTCAATAATTTTATATTTTTGGGAAACATTACATCTTTTTCTAATTTTCACATGTGCAAATTAAAAATACAAACATTGTAATGAAATTCTTTGATTACCAAGAATTGTAAACAATATTTTATTCATATCATAGAGCATCTTATATAAATATAAAGTGGTAAACAGATCGAATAACAGAATTATGACAATATAACATTATAACAGTTGTTAAACGATTTTGAGGTTAGCGGCCCGGTTGTATAATAAGAAGTGTTCTGGTTTCTCGGGCCAATAGACGCAATGGATGCATCTTCGCACTTTAGAGATAAGAAACTTTACACACTGAAAAATAAAAATATTCTTAAAATTTTTCAAGAAAAATCATAAACAAATTTGACTTCTGGAAGATTCTAAAATAATAGAGAGTCAATAATTTGTTTATAATTACTTTATTTATATGACAAACCTCTGCAAAAATGAAATAAATAAAAGTAAAATTGAAATTCTTATTGCTTTCCAAATATCTGGCATACTTTATCCTAGGAATTCTGTGAAAAGCATAGTATTAGGGAACCAGGCTGGCATAAGCGGGCAACGGCCCGTGCTCAGTAAGCATAATCGTTAAATTTCTTTCCCTGATTGCAAAACAGGGTGAACTAGCCACGAAACACCCTGGACAAAAGAACCCTCAACTCTTGTAAAACTACCGCTTGGCTGAACGTGATTATTTCTAACGGACAAAACTTATATGCGAAAGAGTTTTTCTCCTTTGCGGAAATATTCACGTTTTTCCAGAATTATAAATGGGGTTTGGGTCCTTCATATTTCCCTGCCTTATTTTCTCTGTGAATGTTTTCTATTTACTTGATTGCATTAGCTCTGTTTATTCAAATCAGAAGGAAAAGAATTTTATTACAGATAAAATTAAAAAAGAGGAAAATAATCACACGAAAAATATAGCATTTTATCTAATATATAAAATATATAAATAAAAAATACATGATCCAAAACGTACCCTATCAAAGTAAAATCTAAACTTAAATCAAAAAGTCAAGTGGCGCTTAATTATACTTTGAAAGTATGCACTGGTAACGAAGCATTCTGTGAAAAAGTTCACCAGCTGAGAGAAAAATTTCTCTAGATGAAAGAGAGAAAAATTCAGTTTAACGAAGTAATTGAACGATTGCATTTGCGATATTGAAAAGTGTGTTTTTTGAATATCACGGAAAAAGAGTGTTTAGTATTTGCAAGGATTTCACGAAGGTTCCTTTTTATAATTTGTGTTTTGTAACTTTCACTCTTTAGATATTCATTTGCGAAGGTTTAATTTGGTATAAAATAGATTTCTGAATAAAGAACTTTTTTCTGAGGGTTTTTGAAACTCTCCTATTCATTTCTATCTTGTTTTTATAGATTCAAATAATATAGAATTTCTGACCAATTCGATGTAACATGAACTCAACTCAAGTATAAATACTCTATTTCACTGTCAAAAAAGTCGATTTGAGAATTGGAATTCTTTCGCTGAAATGTGTGTCACATACATTGATGTACATTAATTTCAAGGAATATCAGGTCTAACATTCATTTCAATTTCTAAGCTTTAGCTTTCTTCATGGCATTTAAAACTTCAGCAGCGACATTCCACCTGATTTTAGAAATGCGACGAGAAGTGGGTAAAGCTACACGATCGATCGACAGAAATATTTAAAATTTCTTGTGCAAATTACACCCATATTCTAGAGCATAAATTTGTTGCCATATCAGTTTGTAGAATGATTTAAGAAAATGTTTTTATTAAATATTGAATGATAAATTTAAAATTACATAGAATTTGAAATTTTCATATTCTTAATAAATTTGAGAGTTCATACTTTTTATTTATATGCTACGAAATATTAGGGTTTCTTTTCAAAATAGACTCTTCCCTTTCAGAAATATTACATACTGAATATTTTTCAAGCTGATCAATACTTCGCAATTTGAAACAATATTTCGCTAAACTATTATTGCATCAGTTGAAATTCTCGGATGAGCATTTAATTGGTTAAGTGTACAGTTGGAGTAGGCAAAGGGTTGGCCTACGGTACAAACTACTTGCTCGTGAGTCGCAATGTGAAAAGCGTCGCCGTCGTCTGAAAAAGCAATGGATCGTCTACATTAAATTGATGCATTTTGATGTATACGTGCTCAGCTTGTTGTATCTTCCAAAAACAAATATCTCTCACTCGCTGCTTCGGTTGAACTGCCTGCTTTCTGAGAATTTATTAGTGTGCCACGACTTACTCTATACATTGTAACAAAAACGTATGGGTCTGAAAATCGAATGCGCTCCGCCTGTTCGCGAAAAGAGGACGGTAACCTCGAGATTTTGAGAACCGAGGAAAAGTTTCATGCATCATCAAAAGTCGTTTAACCTCGAATTTCGGCCTGAGATTTTCGAAAGATTCTTCGATCGTAAAGGTAATTACGTCGAGAACAATTTCTTTCCCAGGCATAATTTATTAAGCTAACGCCATTTCACTGAGTTAATCGCAGAAGATGAAAGAGACGAATAAATAAAGGATAGTGGTACCGAGAGATTGGGGGGAGGACGATATTTCAGTCTGGAATTTAAAATAAAATTAATCACTGAATGGATTTAATTTAATTTATGGGTTATCCATACATTATTTAAGTGTTATTGTAGGAATTTCACCCCCACCCCCGGAAAGGCTCATTCTGTAGTAAGTGTATGAAAGTTTAACATTAGCTTAAATTTCCTCTAAACCCCGCCCCCCCCATTCCTAAAAGCCTTACGTAATTTATGGATGACCACTGAGGGGAGTCTACAATATTCTATTATTTACAAGATAAAAATAAAAAATATATATATAAAATAAATATCACCAGTTATTGTTGATCTGAATTCCTTTATTGAAATATAGACTTAAAAAACGTCAATGAGGTTGATCAAAGTAAGTGTAATAACGGGGTTAGAGTAATAAAGAGGAAACTTGGAATGAAAAACAAATTAGTTATTAACTTTTTCAATAAAACATAATGACTACTATATCTCCTTATTATTGGTAGAAAAAATCCGCTGGCATTAGTTAATGTTTTGATCAATTATTTAAAAAAAAACTCACATGATTTTAGAAAACTCCAAATAGTCGCAGGAAAGCTGAGTAGAAAAGCACCTGTTGGGCCGAAGGATTCTGATACAATGTACAACATTATTGGACAAATTTTTCCGACCCATACAGAGTGTCCCAGTCACGAAGCTGATAGACCAGAGGAAATCCCATGGTTCATTTCGCGTGAACTACATGAGGCGACGCAGGGAATGAATAATGGAAAAGCTCCAGGACCAGATGGAATTAAACTAGAAGTTATAAAGGTGATTTCCAAGGAATTCCTTTTTTTTTGGTGATGAATATGTTCAATTCCTGCTTAGGAGCTGCACTATTCAGTGCAAGGTGGAAGATCCAAAACTAGGTGCTGCTGGATAAGGGACAGGGCCAGCCCATCACCCCGTCGTCATTCCAGCCACTGTGTCTCCTTGATGTCATGGGAAAACTCTACGAGAAATTGGTTCTAGCTAGGCTTAGAGTGGCAATTGAACAGGCGGGTGGTCTTTCGGGAAACCAGTATAGCTTTCGGGAAGGAAGATAAACTGTAGGAGCAATTCGCGTGCGGACTCAGTAAGTGGAATAGGCCTGGAGTGGAAACCATAGATCTCGGAGGGTGGCGATTCTGGTCACGTTCGATGTGAAAAACGCCTTCAATTCGATACGACGGTCGCACATCGTGGAGGCTTTTGAGAGAAAATTTCATGTACCGTACTATCTCAGGAAAGTCATTAGTGACTATCTCTGCGAGAGGTACTTGCAATATAAAATGACAGAAGGCCTTAGGAAAACGAGGATCACTGCGGGGGTGGCTGAAGGATCGGCACTTGGCCCGGATCTGTGGAATGTCGTTTATGATGATGTTCTCGCGACGGAATTACCGGAAAATATCACACTGGTAGGTTTCGCTGACGATCTACTGGCAGTAATTCTGGCACGCACAGAGGAAGAAGCTAGGGCAAAAGCGGTAATTGTAGCAAAAAAGCGGAGAGCTTGCTAGAGGATCACGGACTTGAATTGGCTTCGAAAAAAACAGAGATCGCGGTACTAACCAGACAGAGGCACTTCCCAAAAACATTCAAACTTGAAGTTGCAGGACGAAACATCCAAGCCGAGAGGGCTTTGAGGTACCTGAAAGTCATGGTGGATCAAAAGCTTACTTTCTAGACGCAGATATGCAGGGCGGTTGGTAAAGCAGATGCAGTAGTTGCTACGATTTCGAGGCTCATGCCGAATATTCCTGGACCTAGAAGCAGCAAGAGAAGATCGCTGATGAGTGTGGCTAACTCGATCATGCTATACGGGGCTGAGGTGTAGGCATATGCCCTAAAGATCAAGAAATACAGGGATGAGCTGGCGTCGGTCCAAAGAAAAGGGGCCCTCAAAGTAGGCTGCGCATGTAGAACTTTTGAATGTGCAGCTATTGCGGTCGTTGCAGGCATCATCCCCATTGACCTTCTAGCAGACGAGAGAAAACAAATATGTATATAGCTATAAGCAACAAGGCTTCAGCAGAGCAGTGGGAGAAAGGAAGAGAGCCCAAACATTTATTAAGTGGAAGAAAGGTGGAGCTTTCAGGTAAAGGGTAGATGGACCCGTAAAATCATCAGCGAGGTTATACCCTGGTTAAATAGGAAGCATGTTGAGCTAACTTACCATCTCACGCAGTTTCTCACAGGACATGGGCATTTCAATGCATATTTTTACGAGATAAAGAAGAAAAGAAGTCCGGACTGTGACTACTGTAACTATCTGAAAAGTGAAGAAACAAAGTAAGACTGATCGCGCAAAGGGTGTCGTAGGTCAACGGTCTGAGGTGTTTCACATTGCTGAGACTGACGCGTATCACCCTTAAAGGACGAGATAGATAAGGTTAGGTGAAATACAAAAGAGAACTGAGAGAAGAGACCGAAGCAAAAAAACAATGGAAAAGCAGAAGAATAGACGTTCGTCGATAGTGGTTGGCAAAACAGCGTGACGCCGAAGTACGGCGTAGGATGCCTATAACCCATGTGCCTAAAGTAATGCGAAGGCGGATTCCGGAAACATGGATTGGCAGGTATGAAGAAGTTCGTTTCAGTGAGTAAGGCTTCAGTCAGTCCCACACTCACCTTCGTTTCTTAGGGATTCGTCCCTGAAGCTCGAATGTGGTGAGTGCATGAAGCATTTCTACTACTACTACTACTTCTGGGGCCTTTGACCAAGATACAGGACGAGTCCCCTGGTTGCGGCTAGGGGGGCCTTGTACCGAGGGTATACCAGGTGTGGTACCGAAGGAAAAACTGCGAAGTCAAGGCGTTAACAACCGTGCCGAAGACTGAATAGCACCAGAGTGTGTGTTCCAAACGGTGTCTCTAAGATATCAGGTCGCCTCCTAGAGTATTCAGAACTTACCTCCGCATGCGGGGCTCTGTGGGATGTACCTGTACTTCCCGAGCTACTCGTGGGAATAAGATGAAGACAAATGAAGACAAACAAAATCGAAGCGTATGTGAGGTGATGGTTGGTTTGTTGGTCGTGACGGAGAAGCTCGACTTGAGCAAGAAAAAAACCGGACGGGGGCGATGTTATCATTGCGGGGCGGTATATGGATGAGAGCAAAGAAATGATCACGGAATTATGTGATATCATCGAGAAGATGGAGATCTCCTACAGGACCAAGAAGAATGCGTTCTTACAAATCCCAGATGGATTGAGAGAAGCGCGGACCCTGCTGGACAGGCTTTCTAGCTGCAAGAACGGTGCCAATACCTTCTATGGATGTGTTGCGTATCGTGTGGGTATTCCGTTGCTGAAATGCTAGAAAAGGCCAAGAAAAAAACGCAGGAGACGAGAAACATGACCTAGACGGGGACTCAAAACGAAGAAGCTGTGGAGGCTGCCACTCCCCAATCTGGGACCCGCACCGCTGCAGCGGCTACGACGTCGACACCGAATAAGGAGAATGGAGAAAGGACAGAGATACCCACGCTCAAATCAAATGAGGTCAGGGAGGTACAAGGGCGAGCTCGACTCTAGGCGGTTCTCATACAACCGGTTGAGGGCTCGAGCTACGCGAAGGTCCTTAGGGACCTGAAGAAAAAGGTGAAGCCGGACACCCTTGGTGTTAAAATCAAAAGTGTCTGGAAAACACAAAGTGGAGAGGTCCTGGTCGAGATAGGACCTGTAGCAGATGGCAGAGCTAAGCTTTCGGCTGCCATTAGGGAGGCTGTTAGTGCTGGGGGTAGCGTGCGCGAGCTCGTCCCTGTCATCGAGGTCGAGGTCATGGACCTCAACACATCTATGGAGGCAGAAGAAGTAGAGGGTGCCGTTAGGAAGCACTTCGGAAAGTCTGCAGGAGAAGTGAAAGTCAGTCTCACGAAAAAAAACCTTCAGAGGTAATCTGAAGGCTTTCGTAGAGCTGACGGAAGAGCTGGCGGAGAGGCTGGTGCACACGGGACACCTGAAGGTGGGATGGGTGTCCTGTCGTGTCAGAAAGAAG
Organism: Andricus grossulariae; assembly: GCA_011634705.1. Lineage (NCBI taxonomy): Eukaryota > Metazoa > Arthropoda > Insecta > Hymenoptera > Cynipidae > Andricus > Andricus grossulariae. The sequence continues at coordinate 7,358 of JAABKJ010014251.1, forward strand.
ACGGAGGTGATACTGTGCTATCGCTGTCGAGGCTTTGGCCACATGACAGTGAGCTGCAAGGGTTGAGACCGAGCAACGGCCTGTTGGAAATGCGGCAAAGAGGGATATAAGGCTGCGACGTGTGAAGGTACGCCACAGTGCTTTCTCTGCGCTGCAGGAGAATTTAAGCCCTGGACAGACTATTAGCCGGGGACGATGAGGTGCAGGGCGTTCAGAAAGGCAACCTGGTTGAAAAAGCCTCAAGGACGTGCTTCCTAACCACATACACTCAACCAGGATGCCAAAGGCCGACGAGCCCGATGTGTGGTATCACTACGCTACTGAGGACGATGCGTGCATCCTAGTTGGGTACAGGGTGGAAATAATACCAAGCAGCCGATAAAAGGTTTGAAGACGAAGTACGGCTTACTGGCCGTGCTCTGAAGTAATGCGACAAGCGGTTCCGGAGTCCTCGGTTGGCCAGGAGAGGAGGAAGTTTTAGTGGGTATTGCCGTGTTTCAGGTTACTACTACCACTACTACTCACCCAAGGACCACTGCAGTTGTCTGTGGTTAAGGGGAGGTGATATCCCTACTTCGCGCGTCCCCGGGTGGCGGATAGGGGAATGCTCGCTGGAAACAGAGGGAAGGGCTGAAATAAAATAGGCTGCGCGGACCAAACACACATGACCGGCGCTGTTGACCAGGCTAACGGACGCGCCCCCGTATTGTGGACGGGGGGCCCTGTATCGAGGGTTGCTGCTGAATACGGTTACACTACTTAATAAGCAGTCGCGGACAATGGTCCAGGTGTGGTACCGAAGGAAAAACTCCCAAGTCAAGGCGTTAACAACCGTGTCGAAGACTGAATAGCACCAGGGTATGGTGTTGCAAACGGTGTCTCTAGGATACCAGGTCGCCTCCTACAGTATGCAGACCTTACCTCTGCATGCGGGGCTCTGCGGGGGTGGACCTATACTTTCCTAGCTAATCGTGGGAATAAGATGACGAGAAACAATGAATACATGAATCAAAGCGGGAGTGTGGTGTACTGTGGTCCATTGGGCATGGATGAGCTGCTAGACCAAAGTCTACAGTCGCAGGCGGAGGTCTTAGAGCATGTGAAACAAAAAATCGGTGATGTACAAACACTCGTAGATGAGTTGAAAGGTGTTTCACGGGAAATGGATTCATTCTCCCAAACGAAGAGAAACATGTTCATGCCAATCAGGGATGGGACAGAGAAAGCGCAGAAGTTGGCGGAAAATCTGGCTCACGCCATTCGTAACACCGAAGTGGCCATTAGGTACGTGCCGCCCAGCGTGGCATATACCGCAGTGTTGAGTTAGAAACGCAACAAGGATGAGGGAGAGAAGCATAAATGCCAAACGGGAACTCAGACTGAAGAAAATCTGGAAACTCCCTCCACCCATACTGGGAAGCGAGAGAGGGAGGCCTCGCTGAGTCCCGTTGAGTTAGGCTGCTCCAAGCCAATTAGCAAGAAGCCGAGGATGAGCAAAACAGCAGCAGCGTTCTGAACTTCGACGAGGAATGACGAAGGGGCTACAACAGCTGCACCCAAAATCACTCGGAAGAAGAAGCTGCATAGGAGAGCTCGACCTAAGGCGGTCCTAATAAAACCGGCTCAAGGTCCAAGCTACGCTGAGGTCCTTAAGAACCTCAAGAAGAAGGTTAAACCTGACACCCTTGGTATCAAAATCAGGGGTGTCCGAGAGACGAGCAAGAGTGAAGTCCTCATTGAGGTGGGTCCTGCGGCAGATGGCAGGACCAAGCTGTCTTCTGCGATCAGGGAGGCGGTTGGTGTTGGTAGCACTGTACACGAGCTTGTCCCACGAACGGAAGTCGAGATCCTAGACCTCGATATGATAACTGATGTGGATGAGGTGACGGAGGCGGTATATAACCATTTTATTGGCATTGATCCATGCAGCGTCAAAGTGAATTTGACGAAGCGGGCCTTCAGAGGACATCTGAGGGCATATGTAGAGCTGAAAGAAGAGATGGCATCGAGACTACTTAGGACAGGTCACCTGAAGGTGGGGTGGATGTCCCGTAGAGTCCGGAAGAAGACGGAGGTCACAAGATGCTACCATTGCTTAGGCTTCGTCCATATAGCAGCGGGTTTGAAGAATTCCAAGCTGGACCAATCAGAGGGACGCCGAGGTACGGCGTTGAATGCCTATAACCCATGTTCCTGAAGTAATGCGAAAGCGGATTTCGGAAACATGGTTTGGCAGGTATAAGGAGTTCGTTTTAGTCAGTAAGGCCGTTTTTTAGGTCAGTTCGACACTCATCTTCGTTCCTTAAGAATTCGTCCCTCAAGTGCGAAGATGGTTAGTGCATAAAGCATTTCGCAATTCTCCTTGTTGAAAAAAAAAACTACTACTACTACTACTAATACTACTACTACTACTACTACTCCCGTGCGGGGTTGCTGGTCCCCCATCGGGCACCTCCCCAGGTTGCGGATAGGGGAACGCCTCCCAGATATAAGTGGCACCGGGGAAATTTAATACCCGGGGCGGACAAAAACCAGCTAGGGGAAGGAACCCCAAACAAAAAAACCAACGATGAGCGAGTATCTTGACAACAGAATACCCCAAGAGAGTCACAATCTCTCCGCCGGTTCCGATCGGGTTGAAGCCCCGGTGGCCGGTGCTGGTTCCACGGATTTTGGGGGGAACCAAAGTTACTTTGATCGCAGCGTTTGTGAGGAGCTTGGCGGCCCACTGGACGTCACTGAAGAAAGGGACAGGAAAAGTCAAAGCTATATCCGAATGCAGTGG
>JAABKJ010014252.1:0-10142 GCA_011634705.1 Andricus grossulariae
CACATTACTCCTATCCAACCGAGCAATTCACGCCTACCCCGAAACGGAAAAGGCTTAATGATATAATAATAATAATAATAATAATATTTAAGAGAACAGATTTTAACTTATTCTTAAATTCATGAACAATGAAACATTTGCTGATAATTTGAAAATTTTATATAACTGCATCAAATTTTCTACAACACATTCAAAATTGAATTTACCACATTAATGCAAATTTTTCTAGCATCTACATAGTCACTTTCATGAAGAATGAAAAGTTTGCAGCTTTCTAGGATCACCACGAAATTTTATAAAAAATTTAAAATTTTGCGTGAGGGTGACATTTCTAAATTTTCAAACGTTTGCCGGGTCCAGATCATGCCAGCCCCCAACAAGTCACATTGGCGTCGAGTCACATTGGCGTCGAGATATGCTGCCACGGAAAAAACTGAGGGTACGAAATGTTGCAGGTAATCAGTCAGGTAGGCTAAACGCGAGGTGGGTACCTCAAACTGAGGTAAAGTTTCCATGATGAATCGAATGTATCTCCGTTGGACTCCCGTAGAGGCAGCACGTTACAGGCCTGTGATCACGGAAAGTTTACCTCAGCTTGGAGTAATCAGCTAACTATTACCCTCCTAGAAAGATTACCTGCAACATTTCGTACCTTATTACATCAATGCAAATTGTTATAGCTTCTGCATATTTACTTCCACAGAACACTCAAAATGTGTATCTTCTTGGGTACAACAGGATATTTTTTAGAAAGTTTTTCATTTCGGGTGAAAATGCAAATTTTTAATGTTCCTATGATTGCCAGCCTTTCAGAAAAAACAGAGATTTTTGATAAAATTTTAAAGTTTGCGTTAAAGTGAAAACTCGTAATTTTCTTTTGTTTTCTTCAAATTCACTGCAGGACTCTCAAAATTGACTTTATTACATCAATACAAATATTTTTTAGCTTATACATAGTTTCTTTCATGGAAAATTAAAAATCGGCAGCCTCCTACGAACAATAGGAAACAAAAAGAAAGGTTTGCTATTTTCAGTCAGCTTTCATACCTAATACATACCGTAATTTTCGTGTTCCTTACGCACCCTTAGAATTGGTCGGTTGGGCGCAGGACTTGCCTTTCCGGGGTTGCTGCTCCTGTGTAGAGACTACATTGTGCACACTTGAATATGTAGACCTTATTGAAATACTATTTTTAGGAAAACTGTAATGATAGAATTTCACGTGCATTCGATAACGTAATACATTAACTTGCATTGTCTAGTATCAATATTTATAGAATTCCATAAAGTTGCTATTATCAGGAGAATTCTGTCATGTAGAGTTTAACATGTTGGCTTTATTTATTTGCTGTAGTCAGAAAAATCTTGTCTAGAAATAATTGCAGCGTCTTATATGTGTAGACTCCAACAAGAACTCTTTTAAATGTGATTGTCTTTTTAACGCGGTGAACAAAAACATAGAATTTAACCTGTAGAGTTTAATGTATAGATATGATTATTAGTGGTCATCATGAGTAGATTCGTTATGAGTAGAAATAGTGTCGAACCTTTTTTCAAAGACTATTGAAAACAATCCTGAAAATTTTATCGATTAGCCACGGTTTACGGTTTACTTATATAGAAAAATCCGTTAATGGAAAGTATTCGTCAACCAATGCTTTCAAATGATCTCATTATACGTATAGCTACTAATGAAGACATTAAAGTTCCAGGTTTAACCCTTGCGGTGCACCTATATGCCGTCACTCACAGAAGGGCGATGGTACTTCAGAGTTGTCAGTGGGGCTTACCAGGGTTTGCAAATCTGAAAAGCTCGCACTTTAGTCAGACATTACGTAACGTGAATTAACAGATTACGAGTAGTTATGCGACGTTTACGTGCGTATAGGGTTGCTTTTAATGGGGACAGCGAAGGGTGGAGAGGAATGCTCATTAATTAAAGTAGTGTGGATCTTACTTGTATCCTATGGTCGGTATTCATCCATTCTACAACTTTATGCGAGCTGTGCATGCAATCTTCAGTGAGAATCATGTGTGGGGTGGAGTTCAGGTCGAAGAAATACATAGATAAACCTCAACGTCCGATCTTTATCACAAGAGGCATTAATTCCTCCCAATCTTGTCACGCGTGCTCCACTATCAGCTTTGCCAAGACTGAGCACGCCGATAATCGTCACGATTATCCGAAAATTACATTTAACTATTCCGTTCTTCCGACATTTCTCTCTAAGGAGGTCCGAGGCGGAAGTGAAGAGGTTTGTTGTTTGCAAGTTTATTCCCTCCCTAAATAATGGGAACGAGGCCGATTTCCAGACAGAGTTGTCTCATTGTGAACATCCTGAGGTGTTTAATTTACCATCTTTTGGCCAATTTGTCTGGCAGGTAATTCTAACTGTAACTGCGAATTGCGAACAAGTCTAATTCTGAATATTAGAAATCAAAAGAAAGCATACACAAGTAGGGTGAGCAGTACATAGTTGCCATTTAAAGGGACACCTCTACAGAAAAAGTAAAATATAAAATTGCATGTCGAATATATAGTTCTGTAAATAAGCGTAACAGCTTATAGTCCGGCTCACAACAGCATTGGTCTACCAACAATTCTCATTATCCATTGACAAATTTGGTCAGTAGTATTGATTCACTTCATTGCTATTCGGAATTTTATCCAAGTGTTATTAAATTTGTCCGCAGGAATAGCTTATAAGAATGAAATATGAAAAAATTGCTTCTCCGGTGTGAAAATGTGCCCGATTTCGCCCAAATAATTCTTGGACGTCAATTTGGCCCCAATTGTGTGGATAGGCAAGACAGAATGCGTTCCGTGTTTAATGTGTGATTGACTGCATAACAGCAGGTAGACCGTTCACGGAAAGGGTTCAAAAGTTCGCCCAAGAACTGAGGATCTTGCATCATACACTGAACAAGACAAAGTTGCTGACAATCAAGCAGCATATTGTTGGAAAAATACGGCTGTTATCTGAAGCAAGGAGGAGAATAAAGAAAAGGGAGAGATGAATCAGGGAGAATCGAAAGTTTCTCGCCAACCCATCTCGCCTCTTCAGTAATCACCCTGTTTCTGTCAAAAATCCACCCAAGCCCAACGAGGTAGAGACCTTTTGAAGAGAGGTGTACATGATCCCGAAACCACTAAAGTTGAAGAAAGATACTGACAATATCATCCGCTTCAAGGAGTTTTGCGACACCCTCATAAAATATGAGGAGGAATGTCCATCAATCACTGCGGAAGAGGTGAAAAAAACACTTAGAGGCACAAAGAACTTTTCCTCTGCTGGACCAGATTGTATGAAGAACTTCTGGTGAAAGAAGTTTACTTCTACACACTAGCATATGGCCCGCATACTCACCTCATACTTAAAGTCGGAGACGCCCATTCCGCAGTGGCTGGTGTTAGGACGCACTATGCTTCTACCGAAAAAAGGCAACTTGTCCACCACAGATAATTACAGGCTAATAACTTTTCTGAACACACTGTATAAGATCTTTATAGCTGTCCTAAGCAACAGGATGATTGTTCAACGAATTAAGCCTGTGTGACGTGAGATTTACGAACGACATGGCTCGAAAAAAGGTGTAGCAGGCTGTCGAGAGAATCTGCTAATTAAAGGGTGTTTCTGTAAAGACGCTGCAGCCCATCAGCGCGTCCTGTCAATGGCCTGGATTGACTACCGGAAAACTTTCGAGGTGTGCCTGTCTGTTGGAAAGCTTGAAGGTGCATCTACACATAGTGAGATGCATAGAGAGATTTATGCATCTTTGGAAAAGTAGATTTACTATCTCATCTGGAAATTATTGTATGACAACGAAGAGCGTCACCTTCCAGTGGGGCGTCTCTCAGGGCGATACCATGAGCCCTTTGCTTTTTTGCATCACACTTCTGCCTCTATTTTTCGCACTACGAAATTCTTCTGGATACCTCTGTGGCAACACCAACCAGCGCAAGCATAAGGTCACTCATGTATTTTATAAGGATGTCCTGAAGATCTATGCCTCTGGTAAAAGCAAACTTCAAACTGCCCTAAATATCGTCAAGAAGTACACAGGAGAGATTGGGATGGACTTTGGATTGAATATATGTGCAAAAATTCATTTAAAGAAATGAAAGATTGTTGGCGTTCCCAAGGACCCTGAGCTTGTAGATATAAGTGTCATTAGACATATTAACACTGGAGAGAACTATACATACCTCGGCGTGCCTCGAAACCGCATTCAGGACGTAACATTAGTGAAGGAGTCTCTCCGAAGCAGATACAAACATCTTCTTCGACAGATTTGGTCTTTCAATCTGTCGGCGTTGTACAAGGTATCTGCGACTAAAATGCCTGACGTCCCGGTTTTGCTCTACTCGTTTGGCGTGGTTGAATGGAGGAAGAACGGGCTCATGGCCCTTGATATCACCACACGTCAGATCATGCATATGTATAAAAGTTTGCATATCAATTCGTCAGCGATTTCGCATTTCACGCTGTCAAGGCGGACACGGACTTATGAATCTCCAGTGTCTTCATAACCAAATTGTTCTCAGGACAGCTTACATTGTTGCCAATGGCAGAGATCTTCTCCCAAAAATGGTCAGGAACCACGAGATGATTGGTTAGGGAGCGTGCCTTTACAAAGCCGCGGAGCAAGCGACCGAGGCCCTTGGCTTGAATTTAAGCATCATAAGTGAGGAAAGTGCATTACTCCATCTAGATGCTTCACTTCTAAAAGCCGAAGAAGCCAAAAGAAGAAACCGACGTATCTCTACAGACATAATGCGGCCCTAAGAGTGCTTTATTACTATCTTTGTCACTCTTACGGCGCTCGCCGCAACCCTGCCCTGCCGAACGCTCAAGTAGAGGTGAAGTCAATTGTCCAAAACGAGAAGTGCCAAATTTTCTGGAACTGCGATTTTTGGATAGCAGTCTCCGTTGCACGCTCGAGGCCTGACATTGTTCACTAAGACTTCGAGAAACGAACTATATTCGTGATCGAATTCTCGGCTCCATGAGAATACAATATCACTGCCAAGGAGAAAGAAAAGAAGGATAGGTATCATGACTGTAAAAGGGAGCTGCAATTACTGTACCCAAAATATCCTGGGAGTAATTGGGGTACCACATAGGTGCCTAATTGATAGTTGGGCAATCTAACTGGGACTCAGTTTGGCCCCAATCGACTTTTCCACCCGGGATCCTGTTTTCGAATAGGATAAGTTCATGCTGGTATTTTCAATGTAAAACAAACGACTCTAGGTTCCCATCAGTAGTCCCATTTTTGTACCACTCGAGACTGTTTTTTCTGAATCTTATTGTCATACCTGTAGTTAGCCTCGAAATAATATTTGTTTTACAGTGTGGGTACCCTTGGAAGAATTTATCATTTTGAATTTATTTTTAACAAGAGAGGTACCACTTTGTTGCAGCTTCCTTAAAATATAAAATCAGTTCTAATAGAAACCACAGTTTTCTTGTCTTTTTCGTACAGGGCTTATCATACCTTAAAAATCATTTAATTTTTTTTGAAGATAACTAAAATATAATCTCTTAACATTTAGATGTGCATTAGAAAATAAAATGTGCTATAGTAGCGTGATGTTTTTATGCCATCATAGGCTCAAAAAGCAGAACATTTCATTTTTTAGACCTGGAGTGTTTTCTTGCAGTTCGATTTGCTTCGTAGATGGATGAAAGTGAAAGTTCTGGGATATAGACGCGCATTCAAAACTCAAGTTTGCTATATTAAAGTGCATATATTTATTACCAGTTGTTATAGTATAAGAAAAATGAGGAACTTTCGTTCTTTCATGCAGATCACTATGCTGGAATTTTGTGCTGTACATCGATACACTGTTAAAAATATTTGCAATTCTACAACACTTCTACAATACAAGGGTGAGGTAAAATTCCAAACAAGATATTGGAATGGTGAAACTGCAATACATGTATTGTAAGTGTTGTAATTGGCGGAGTCACCGTCGCCCGAACTCTACGAAATATTGTTAAAATTCCAATACATCATGTATTGTAGCGTTACTTTACGTTCCGGAAATAAGCTTCCAATACATTTATTGGAAGTTATCAACAGACATTTTTCACAGTGTTGTCTTCGAAGATGGTTGAATTTGAAGGTCTTGGCACGTCAGTGTTCATTAAAAAATAAACTTTGTTATGTTGTTGTGATCACTGGGTCAAAAATTAGGAAATTTCGTTTTCTAGATCGAAATGTGAAAGTTTTGGGCTATATATATATACATGAAAAATAAAATTTTCTCCTTTAATGTGTTGCAGCTTTTCTATCGGCTTATTTTCTTGGCGTTCTTCCTGCCATCACGCACTTTGAAATATCTCTGATACATTTACCCTTTGACCTTAGTATTTTCTTTTCCTTAGTTTTATAATTATGACGAAAAATTATATTTCGTAAAAAAAGTTCATGTACTCTAATCGACATCCAACAGATTGCGGCTATGCATTTTCTCGCTAACCCTTTTCAAAATTGAAAGCTTGATATTGAAACGAGTTTAATTGTAAAAAATTGTAGGAAAATGCTTAGATTTAGAAATTGTAATGGGAGGAGCATGAGAAAAAAGAGAATTTATTATTTATGTGCACAAACTTTCGCGGTTCCTTTTTATATTGACATGTTAAATGTTCTTTTTTTTTACTCATACACGTCTTTTTTATATTTCACATTTCTGAGGGCTTATTTATAGTCAGTATCTGTGCATAAAGCACAGCTTGAGAATATTTTATAGTCGTCGCATGTAGGCAGTTTCTACTCAAGAAGCGTGCCATGTAACTACAAATCAGCGGAAGCACAACTGCCAACAAGCGGTATGTTTAGTTCCTTATTTCCTTCTTGACTTATTCCCTCAGCTCCCTCCTCTGCAACTTATTGATATGACTTCAACACATCTCTTATGCCCTTTGCAAAAAGAGAATGGGAACGCTGAAACAATTAGACTGTCTTAATGACAGTTCTACTCAGAAAGTTCTGCTTATAATTTTCCATAAATTTTCATATCAGAATATAGAATATACCTTCCTATTGTAGCTCCCCTAACTGAAATTTGTTATCGTTTTAATATTATAGTAATAAAACAATATCTTTTTATATTTTTCATTTTACTCACTTATAATCAGTGTTATTCTACTGTAAGAAAAAAAGGACGAATTTCTTCTGTGAAGATTATGCATTTCTGAAGTTTTGTTTCCGGAAAAGATATAATTAGGTCAATTATTTTATTCACGTATTTGCAAACAAAAAATTACTTTAATTCAGTAAATAATGGATTTTCTTCAGTAAAAAGGAATACATACCAATTTGCGAATTTCAACACAGAAGATTTTAATTCTTCCATGAAATTCACAAGCTTCGCACTTAACATAGGTTCATAGAGAAAACACTAAAGTTTGTACGCATAAAAATTGAAATCGGCTCATTGTTAAGGGCATGTGATACTTCGTCGTGTGGTAAATCGGGTTCAGTTCCCCCGGGGTTTTGTACACAAAAATTAAAAATTTTAAAAACTGTGTTTGGAGATGCTATAAAATAGAACAACAGACGTCCCGGAACTCTTTTTTGAGGGATAACAGCAAAAAAAAATTTATTCTGCTAAATAAAAATTTTCTCTATGTGCACTATTTGGAGGTTAGGATTCGTTTTTGAGGTATCTGCCATTCCGATAATGTCAGTCTCTGTTGTACCTCAAAATACACACATATTAATCAAATTCAGCAAAATTAAATTTTTTTAAATTATTCCACAACAGAAGAGTTCGGGGACGTCCATTAGCATGTTCGCTATCATTCCCCAAATTTTTAAGGCAAAATCTTTATTATTGTGTGACAAAAGCCGGGGGAACCTAACACTGCTAAAATCGATAATTTTCTAAGTATCACGTGCCCTTAATGAATCATATTAACCCTCAGAGGCCATACCTCTCTCCAGTAACGTGAAGGCCATACGGGTGCAAATGTGGTTTTCACGATTTTAATTGTTTATATTATTTTAATTTCAATTTAAAGATCAATACAAGTTTTATCAATTTAAAATTTATCAATAAAATTGCTTTTCGCGATTTTCATTCTTGTTTTTTAACTTTCTTAGTTTCAGCTTAATCTTTTTTCGATTGAATTGTCCTCAATTCGTCATCTCTCCATGACTAAGATGTTAAAGCATAGATAAACTTCCCCTTCATTTTGCCTTCCTTCTCGTTTTCGGGTTAGAGGATTTCGGAAATAATCTCGTATATTTTAGTTTTTTCTATACATTTTGAAGCAATTTCTTGTACATTTTTGGGTGAAATCGCTTTGCAACTCAAATCGATAGTTTCGCGTAATGTTTCATTAATTACATACTCACTTAAAATCTGATTTAAAAACACTTCTTTTCTCTCTACACTATTTAAATCAGTCTTATCGTTATTTAACACATTTTCAGAAGTTTTGAAAATCATATCCAAAGATTCTTTTTATGAATGTAAATCACAGTCATTTTTGTTTGACGGATAACTTGTGAGTGATGCATTAGACCAGGGGCGCGCCGGAACGTTTCGAAAGCGGGCGTTGAGTTTTCTCTGATTGCCAAGAATTGGTGCTCTTACCCTATGTATATAATTTTTAATCTAAATTTGAAACAAAAATAAAAGATAATTTCAAACAAACTATTTGAATTAAAGTTGAAAGTACAATTTTTAACTGACAGAAAAATTAAACATATTTTAACTGAAATCTAGCCTATATTGAATAATATAATAATTTAATTCAATTTTCTATCAAAAAATAAGAATTTTGTAAAAAAAAGTTGAATTTTTAGCAAAAAAAATCATTTTCAATTTAAACTGATTAATTTTTGTGAACAAAAGAAGACGAATTTTCAAAAAAATTAATTAATTTTTAATACAATAGTTACATTTTCAACCAAAGAAATGAATTTTCTACACAAAATTTCAAACTTTTTGAAGTATACAACATAAAATTGACTAAGAATTTAGAATGTGAACGCAACTTAGATTATTCTGAATGAATGTGGTCGCTCGTACCGGTGCTGTGATTGGGGAAAGCATCGTGTGCAACGAGCGGGATACGCCGATTACCAACTCGCATGATTTGCTACGCTCGCGTAGCATTCGTCATGCTCGTTGGCAATCAACGCTATATCCCGCTTGTTGTACAATCCACTATTATTTATTTGTGTCCCAGAAGCAAAAAAAAAATTGAATTATAATAATAATATAAATTACAGAATTTTTAATTACAAACATTTATTGAAAATGCACATTTGGCGGGCCTGTCTTTATAATGGTCTTCGAATTTCGGTAACTTGTATACAGGCACTGTCTAGTATTATCAAATATTATGTAAGACTAATCGATAAAGTTTACCGCTCGGGATCGAATGATTTAATTTTTCGAAATAAATACTGGCCTTTTACGATTTGAAAATGGATTAATTTGACATAAAATTCCGTAATATAGTACACAGTATGTTTTGTATATCTTTGTAGAATGTTATGAGGAACAGTGTTAACGGACCAGATGAAGTGATCCCAGGAGAACAGCCTTTTGCATTCGGTTCGAGATGGAATGAGCGTGACGCTGGCAAGCCGGAATCTTCTTGAGTTGGCTAACAAATGAAGCTTTCATACCTCCAAGACAGCTGATGATGAAAACTACAAGAATAACTTTGTAGCCTTGGTACAGCCTGCTCAGCTCGAAAAGAGGTGGTTGATATTTCGCCCGTTTTTCTTCCTCCTTTGCCGTGATATTACCATCGGCTGGTGCTGAGAATTGAATCACGTAAATTACGTTGGTCTTCAGATCTTGAAGTACAATATCAGGCTTCGTAGCACTGATACATTGAGTGGTGGAGAATGAGAAATTCCAGTAGATTTTACACTGATCATTCTCCACAACGGACTCGAGTTCCCCAGGGCGTATGGCAAGAAGGGCAATAGATCAACACCATGGAAGTGCCTAAGATGGTAATATAACACTTTTAGAGCCGCATTGTGTCTCTTTATGTACCCGTAATGTGCATACTTTGAGCATCCACCCAGAAAATGTCCAAGTGTTTCTGGCTCTTGCTTGCACGCTCGGCAGTTAGTATCGCCTACAGGTATATTCATAATGCGCTCGC
>JAABKJ010014253.1:0-10142 GCA_011634705.1 Andricus grossulariae
GGATTTTCAAATTAGCGCACAAGATTTTTTGTTTAACTTTTCATTACACACATTCAGCTGTGCAATGCAAAAAGTTTCATTAAAATCGGTGGAAAGCCCCCGGGTTGAAAGGTTTGAACCTTAGTTGACTCCTCTATAAATAAAACGAACGAAAATATGGTAGGTAATCAAAACAAACAGGATTCAAGTAGAGAGTTTGTAATAAAGTTAATAAGGTTCATAAGGTTAATAAAGTTAATATTTAACAAGGTTCAATCTACCAGATACAAAATACAACCTCCTCATACTATTAACTGACGAAATCACAATTCAAAAATATAAACTGCAACAAACAAACACTACATTTTAAATATGAGAAAACTTTGCCATTTCTTATTGCAAATTATGTATTGAGGCATCAACTTGATAAGACTATATCAAAAAAATAATAGCAATGTAGGGTCCAAGCAGACGCTATTAATCACGTTATTCAACAAAAACATTAAGAAAACAAGGATTACATACCTCAGAGATTAATGCGCTCTTACCGACTTCTTGAGAAGTGCTGAGAGAAAAGATACTCAACGTAACAGGCAACGGGATGCAAAATTGCGCCTGTCATAAGGAAATTAGTGCGTCTGGGATCTACCTATACCCAACGTGAGGGACGCAGGGTTAATGCTATTTTTCACGAATAAAACAAAAACTACGCATCCTATCAAAACTTGATCAATAACAAATTTGTAGATGTTTTTTATATGCACAATTTTTTTATTAATCTTTTTTCATATCTTGCATGATTTGACTGAAAAATGGAATTTTTTATTTTTCATTATTTTTTGGTGCGATCAAAATTTGAATTATTGATTCTTCTAAAAATTAAAAAAATTGATATGACAATATTGTAGCGTTCAAAAAGCAACGTTTTTCTCTTCTTGGCTCTTTCTCATATCGTGCGCTTTTTGGCTCAAAATGTTCATTTTCGTTTGTTTTTTGGAATTTTGAAAATGCTGTAACTCCGGTAATTTTTTTTTTTTTCATCAGATAAAGTCATTATGAGAAATTTTTCGTTTTTTTAGTACTACTAATAACCGCAACAAGAATTTTCAAATCTCGAAATATACCTTCTCATTATAGGATGAGAATGTAATAATCTCCTTGACAACAAATTTGGACTACTTAGATGTGTCAGAGGAACCAAATATTCCACTAGGGTGAGACCCCAGTGGTTTATATTTATGTGGGATTGTTGCCTTTCCACTATTCTTTCAAGTCCCTGTTACTTGTCTTTAATTTAGAATATTAAGGGGCGATCTAGGTGTTTAATTAAATTCAAATTTCAGCTCATGTTATCTAGATTAATGTAACATTTATTCGAGGATTAATCAACACGTAGAATTACCTTAGCTTTACTGCAACTGGTTGAGGACCAATTACGGGCGAAGTTCAAAATTAAACAATTCGGATCCTTGGTGGTAAATTAACACAATACACCGTGATGCAAGGGAGTCCACAAGAGAAAGAGTTTATAGAAACAAAATTTTAATAAATTTAATAAAAAGGAATATGAATGTCATAAGATGTGAAGCTGTTTTATCTAAAAATACAATTCTTTATTTTATTTATGTTTCGTCAATGAGTATTGTAATTATGATGCCGCCATCTGAATGGTATTTTGTTTATCAGGAATTTTGTATTATTATATGAAATATGACTCCTCTGAAATATGATTTTGGCGCACATCAAAGGGGTCATGAGTCAATCAGGCGGAATTAGAAACCATTTTTAATTTTAAATGACACAATTGCAATGAGAATTTAATATAATTTATATTTCATATACCGCTGAAAGTTCTAGAAACTATTACGCAACATTGGTTCATTATATCTGATTTTAGTGAATTGATACGTAGCAACTAACATTTAAAATTTTTTCTTATATACAGGTTTGTGCACGTGTCGTCTCATATATATATATGATCAATATAGCCTCAATATTGACAAAATATGGTAACCCTGTAGATAAGCATTCCTGGAACTCGGATGACGTCATAAGAATAAATTTTGTTTACCTGGAATTGCTTAAAATCATATGAAATATGAGTCCTCTGACGCATTATGCCGGAAAAATCCAAGGGAATTTTGTATTAAAAAATATCGAAGAGATTACGTCAGACGAGTGACGCCTAAAATGTATAAACAATCAATTTGCTGATGAGTCTAAAGGCGGTCCTTGACATATGTAGAGGGCTTTGGGGTCACGCTTAGGCGCTTGTGGTATCAACCTAGAAAATAATAATAATACGAACTCATACGAACTCAATACAAAAATCCCAGGTGCGGGAAATTCAAATTGACAAATTTTAGGCGTAAGGAATTCATTATACATTACTAGAACCGTTGAATGCGCATGTGCAGATTTCCAAGTAGAGCTATCACCAGGCTGCGGGATGTAGACAGTGGGCGTGGCCTGTAAGTATAAACTTTGGTTATGGATCACAGCCCTGCGGCAGAAGTTGATGTATATCCCAGCGAACACGTTCTGTAAATCTTACATGATAAAAAGGGAACATTTTTACATAACATTGTTACAATCGTGTTCCATAACAATTACAGAATATAAAGGTCACACTGGTCTGTAACGCTGTTACTGTAAGGATATGTAACAGTTCTAGAAATCTGTAATGTAACTGATATAGAACAGAATGGTTCTGTCACTAGAATGTCACACGTGTTCCAAGAACGGAGCATAAAGGTCACACTGTTTTCTAAGGCTGTTACTGTAAGGATACGTAACAGTTCTGGAATTCTATAATGTAACTAATATAGAACAGAGTGATGGAACTGTTATGTCACGAGAATGTCACACATGTTCCAGGAACGGAATATAAAGGTCACCCTGTTTTGTAACGTTGATACTGTAAGGATACGTAACAGTTCTGGAATTCTGTAATGTAACTAATACAGAACAGAGTGACAGAACTGTTATATCTCTAGAATGTCACACGTGTTCCAAGAACGCAACATAAAGGTCACACTGTTCTGTAACGCAGTTACTGTAAGGATACGTAACAGTTCTGAAATTCTGTAATGTAACTAATATAGAACAGAGTGATAGAACTGTTATGTTAGTAGAATGTCACACGTGTTGCAAGAGAGGAACATAAAGGTCACACTGTTCTGTAACGCTGTTACTGTAAGGATATGTGACAGTTCTGGAATTCTGTGATGTAACTAATATAGAACAGAGTGATAGAACTGTTATGTCACTAGAATGACACAGGTTTTCCAAGAACAGGACATAAAGGTCACATTGTTCTGTAACGCAGTTCTAGAATTCTGTAACGTAAATAATATAAAACAGGATGACGGAACTGTTATGTCACTAGAATATCACACGTGTTCCAAGAATGGAACATAAAAGTCACGTTTTTCCGTAACGCTTTGACTGTAAGGATATGTGACAGTTCTAGAATTCCGTGATGTAACTAATATAGAACAGAGTGATAGAACTGTTATGTCACTAGAATAACACAGGTATCCCAAAAACGGAACATAAAGGTCACATTGTTCTGTAACGCTGTTACTGTAAGGATAGTGACAGTTCTAGAATTCTGTGATGTAACTAATATAGAACAGGGTGATGGAACTGTTATGTCACTTGAATATCACACGTGTTCCAAGAATGGAACATAAAGGTCACGTTTTTCTGTAACGCTGTTACTGTAAGGATATGTAAAAGTTACAGAATTCTGTGATGTAACTAATATAGAACAGAGTGATAGAACTGGTATGTCACTAGAATGTCAAACGTGTTCCAAGAACGGAACATAAAGGTCACATTGTGCCGTAACGCTGTTACTGTAAGGATATGTAACAGTTCTAGAATTCTGTGATATAACTTATATAGAACAGAGTGATGAAACTGTTATGTCACTGGAATGTCACTCGTGTTCCAAGAACGGAACATAAAGGTCACATAGTTCTGTACGGCTGTTAGTGTAAGGATATGTAATACTTCTAGAATTCTGTTATGTAACTAATATAGAACAGAATGATGGAACTGTTATGGCACTAGAATGTCACACGTGTTCCAAGAATGGAACATAAAGGTCATGTTTTTCCGTAACGCTGTTACTGTAAGGATATGTAACAGATCCGGAATTCTGTTATGTAACCGATATAGACCAGAGTGATGAAACTTTTATGGAACTAGAATGTCACACGTGTTTCATGAATGGAAGATAAAGGTCACATTGTTTTGTAACGCTGTTACTGTAAGCATATGCAACAGTTCTAGCATTCTGTAATGTAATTAATATAGAACAGGGTGATGAAACTGTTATGTCACTGGAATATCACACGTGTTCCAAGAATGAAACATAAAGGTCACGTTTTTCTGTAACGCTGTTACTGTAAGGATATGTGACAGTTATAGAATTCTGCAATGTAACTAATATAGAACAGGGTGATGGAACTGTTATGTCACTAGAATATCACACGTGTTCCAAGAACGGCACATAAAGGTCACATTGTTCCGTAACGCTGTTACTGTAAGGATATGTAACAGTTCTGGGATTCTTTGATATAACTAATATGGAACAAGGTGATGAAACTGTTTTCACTGGAATATCACACGTGTTCTAAGAATGAAACATAAAGGTCACGTTTTTCTGTCACGCTGTAACTGTAAGGATATGTGACAGTTCCAGAATTCTGTGATGTAACTAATATATAAGAGAGTGATGGAACTGTTATGTCACTAGAATGTCAAACGTGTTCCAAGAACGGCACATAAAGGTCACATTGATCCGTAACGCTGTTACTGTAAGGATATGAAACAGTTCTGGGATTCTTTGATATAACTAATATGGAACAGAGTGATGGAACTGTTATGTCACTCTAATGTCACTCGTGTTCCAAGAGAGGAACATAAAGGTCACATATTTCTGTAACGCTGTTACTTTAAGGATATGTAACACTTCTAGACTTCTGTTATGTAACTAATATGGAACATAGTGTTAGAACTGTTATGGCACTATAATGTCACACGTGTTCCAAGAACGGAACATAAAGGTCACATTGTTCTGTAACGCTGTTAATGTAAGGATATGTGACAGTTCTAGAATTCGGTGATGTAACTAATATAGCACAGAGTGATAGAACTGTTATGTCACTAGAATGACACAGGTATTCCAAGAAAGGAACATAAAGATCACATTGTTCTGTAACGCTGTTACTGTAAGGATATGTAGCAGTTCTGGAATTCTGTAACGTGAATAATACAGAACAGGATGATGGAACTGTTATGTCACTAGAATATCACACGTGTTCCAAGAATGGAACATAAAAGTCACGTTTTTCCGTAACGCTGTGACTGTAAGGATAAGTAGCAGTTCTGGAATTATATGATATAACCAATATAGAACAGAGTGATGGAACTTTTATGGAACTAGAATGTCACACGTGTTCCAAGAACGGAACATAAAGGTCACATTGTTCTGTAACGCTGTGACTGTAAGGATATGTGACAGTTCTAGAATTCTGTTATGTAATCAATATAGAACAGAGTGATAGAACTGTTATTTCACTAGAATGAAACAGGTATTCTAAGAACGGAACATAAAGGTCACATTGTTCTGTAACGCTGTCACTGTAAGGATACGTGACAGTTCTAGAATTCTGTGATGTAACTAATATAGAACAGGGTGATGGAACTGTTATGTCACTGGAATATTACACGTGTTCCAAGAATGGAACATAAAGGTCACGTTTTTCTGTAACGCTGTTACTGTAAGGATATGTAAAAGTTATAGAATTCTGCGATGTAACTAATATAGAACAGGGTGATGGAATTGTTATGTCACTAGAATGTCACACGTGTTCCAGGAACGGAGCATAAGGGTTACATTTGTCTGTAAGGCTGTCACTGTAAGGATATGTGACAGTTCTAGAATTCTGTGTTGTAACGAATATAGAACAGAGTGATAAAACTGTTATGTCACTAGAATTTTACACGTGTTCCAAGAACGGAACATGAAGGTCACATTGTTTTGTAACGCTGTTACTATAAGGATATGTTACAGTTCTAGAATTCTGTGATGTAGTTAATATAGAACATAGTGATAGAACTGTTATGTCACTAATATGTCACAGGTGTTACAAGAACGGAATATAAAGGTCACATTGTTCTGTAACGCTGTTACTGTGAGGAAATGTAACAGTTCTATAATTCTGTGATCAAACTGATATAGAACGGAGTGATAGAACTGTTATGTTACTAGAATGTCACAGGTGTTCCAATAACGGAACATGAAGGTCACACTGTTCTGTAACACTGTTATTGTAAGGATATGTAACGGTTCTGGAATTTTGCAATGTAACTGCTATGGAACACGGTGGTAAAACATACACTGAAACATTCACTATAATGTAACACGTGTTACATTTTACGTGTTCTGTAATTGTTTTATGCTCATTCTGTAACTGCGTAACATAACCTTCTATGAAATAGCGTTACAATGTAGTGCTGCTGCAAAGTAATAATTTCAAAATATAGCAGATATCTAGCAGAATAGTATAATTCTCAATTTTGGGAGTGTCACGGTTGCTGTCGGACCCCCGATCCGTATTTGGTTTCATTGGTGTGATGTCACAGTTATGTATCAGAGTTACATATTTGTTACGTGCTTGAGTTCCATATTTGTCACGTATTTGAGTTACATATTTGATACGTATTTGAGTTCTATATTTGTTACTTATTTGAGTTCCATATTTGTTGGGTATTTTAGTTCCATATTTTTTACGTATTTGAGTTCCATATTTGTTCCACAACGGTGACATATCCTTGTAACACTGTTATGGAATTGTTAAAGAACGATCGCAGAACAAATTTACATCGTAAGACTGTGACATATGTGTTACGGCACTATTACAGTAAAATGTTGCTCTGTAACCCTGTTCCTAAATTGTTCTAAAGATCATTTTTGAAATATAACGCTGCTCCAGAATTGTTACAGAACGAATGCAAAATAAATGTACATCGCAACACTGTTGCATATGTGTTACGGCCCTATTGCAGAACAATGTTCCTCTATAACCCTGTTCCTAAATTGTTCTCAAGACCATTTTTGAAATATAACGCTGCTCCAGAATTGTTACAGAACGATTACAAAATAAATTCACATCGTAACACTGTTACATATGTGTTAGGCACTATTACAGAACAGTGTTCTTTTGTAACCCTGTTCCTAAATTATTCTAAAAATACTTTTTAAAATAAAGCGCTGTTTCAGAATTGTTACAGAACAAATTTACATCGTAGCACTGTTACATATGTGTTACGGCATTATTACAGATCAAATGTTGCTCTGTAATCCTGTTCCTGAATGGTTCGAAAAATACTTGTTGACATATAACGCGGTTCCAGAATTATTACAGAACGATTACAGAAAAAGTTTACAATCTAACAATGTTACATATGTGTTACGTCACTATAACAGAACGATGTTACTTTGTAACCCTGTTCGTAAATTGTTCTAAAAATACTTTTTCACATATAACGCTAATCCTAAATTGTTACTGAACGATTAAAGAACAAATTTATATAGTAAAACTGTTACATATGTGTTACGGCACTATTACAGAACATGATTATCTTGTAAGACTCTTCCTAAATTGTTCTAAATATATTTTTTTACATATAACGCTATTTCAGAATTGTTGCAGATCTCTGACAGAACACTGTTCTGTAACAGCATTATAGAACTGCTGCATCCGTTTGGGACGACATTACTCGGGCCATGGTCTAAGTATGTTCTTAACCTGTTACAGAGCCTGTTCTTTTCCGTTCTAGAACTGTTACATTACAGTTATATAACAGTGTCCGCTGTATACAGTCGAGGAGAAACGACATATCAATGTAAGAAAACTGAATTTGTATGGCAGACTTAGAATTCTTCAACAATCACCGCATATCTCATTTGAAGCTCATTCTCAAGTTCGCATGGATGCCAACAGCCAGATATTTTATCAAAGCCAAAAAAAGTTTACCACATCTATTAATTGTCTTGCCAGAATAACAGTACGATATTCCTTTTAGGAATATTTTATACTGACTTTTGACCACTTTATCTGGTTCCTGGCCCATCGTACGATGAAATTTTCATTTCTATAATTCATTCTATTATAGTGAAAAATCGTCTTTCTGCCGTCCTTGAGACCCATGCTCGATTCCTGTTAGATTCCTCTGTAACCCGATTTTTCTGTTTCAGCTTGCAATATAATATAATGTATAATAAGAATATCGACGCCTCCATTCCATATTGATCCACGTCGCGTTTCGTCGGTGTATAACTTCAGGTCCCGTGTATGAGCAAAGGACCTTGTACAATGGAAGTAATTTCACTTTAAATAATATTAATTATTCGACCAGCCTGCACACGTTATGCAGGATCGACCATACTACATATATACCATATTTCTTACTCTCGTTATATATTCCTTCTTTCTTTGCGTCATAGTATATTGCCGATAAACTTTGTTTATATTAGCCCCACTTTGTGGCGAATAGTGAGGTCTGAGACCGCTGAATGAATTAGTCTAGATAGAACATGCGACTATAAAAGATTGTATTCTTGTAATTCGGAAATTGTAGGAAATGCGGTAAACATCATAACAACTTATTACTCCTTACGAAGCCACAAGATCAAAGCGAATCTAAGGAGCCGTGACAATCACAGGAAGTTTCAAATATCGCTTTAACTTCTCTTAGATCAACGCAATTTTTTTAATTAATGGCGAGTGCGATAGTAGAAACTTTTGACAAAAAAAAAAACTAATCAAAGCTCGGGTTTTACTTGAGACTTGTACGATCGCAAATTTCGTTACAATGAGTTTTGTAAAAAATTGCAGCTCACTCTATCTAAATGTAATTTTTCTGTTGGTGCACTTGATCATCTTACAACAGCAGTAAATGGCATGGTTTCTATTAAGTTCAAATCAATTTATAATGAGCATAAACGCAACTTTAATTTCTTGATCGTTCCTAATATCACAGATTTAGTCCTTAATCAAGCTCGAGAGTTTCAAAATTCCAAAAAACATTTTGCTTGCTGATCCAAACTTTCCCGTACCCGCTTCAATTGATATGATTATTGGGGCCGGAGTAACCTTATCCTTATTTTTAACCGGCTTAAATAATCTATTTCAAGATAAAACCGATTTTTATTTGCAAAAAACTCGGTTAGGATGGATAACTGTTGGCGATTTAGAAAGTTCAAAGAATTCGATTGCACCTAAAAATTCGGAATGCCTGCTTACGAAATTGAAAACAATGATCGAAAAATGTTGGTCTGTCGAACAAACAACAGATCAGTCTAATTTTTCTCAGAAAGAGATTGAGTGTGAAACTCACTTTGAACAACATGTAAAGCGAGACGATGACGAACGGTTTATCGTAGCATTGCCTTTCAAAAAATCACCTAAGTTATCAGAGGAATCTATACAGAACACTCTAGGAAGACTAAATGTTTTATTAAAAAGATTTCAAAATAACTCTGAATTAAAAATGCAATATACAGCTGTAATTCAAGAATATTTGGATTTAATGCATCAGCAAAAAGCACGTCGGGAATTTCTTTAAATGAAGCATTAAAGGTCGGTCCTGCCATTCAAGATGATCTTTTCCCCCTATTAATCACGCGTATGTACTCATAGCAGATATAGAGAAAATATATCGACAATTTTTAATTCACGAAGAAGACCGTAAATATCAGAAAATTTTTTGGCTATAAAACAATCAGATAAACGAATATTATTTGAATACAATGTCACAACGGGAACTCTGACCTAATAACAGGAACGCTGACCTAATAAGGGGACTCCGACCATTCTTCCCACCAGGTCACTAGATTATATATAGGCGGCAATCGCGCCCTAGGAATTAGTCTGTTATACGCGTCCATACCTTCTGTACCTGAATTGTTTAATAAAGAACGGTTGAATTGAGGCTATCAATTCAGCCAACTTTTTAAAAAGTCTAAATTAATTCACGACGCATAACATTTTTGGCGACCGTGACAGGGCCAGTTTCTCGACACCAGATCTTCACGGAGATATCAACTGGGTCACAAGAGCTGGTCAATAAGAACCATTGGCAAGAAT
>JAABKJ010014254.1:0-10142 GCA_011634705.1 Andricus grossulariae
CCTCACATAACAACCTTGTGAAGCTCTTCACTTGGGGTGATCGCTAGAGAGATTGATCAGCAACCTGGGTCGGAGCCATGTTGCGGAACGAACGTGTTATTCAAATAAATAACACGAAAATTCTAGATCAATCTAAAAAATCTATTCCTCCTTCCCAACACTACTATTTTCCAACCGAGCGAGTCATGCCTACCCCGAAAGGGAAATGGCTTAATGGTATAATAATGATATGGTAATTTCACAGGTAAATATGGTAACTTACCATAAACGATCCAAAATTCATTTTTTTTCAATTTTCATAAACTTCCGGAAATTTATGAAAATGTTCGGTCATTTATGGTAATTTTACCGGTAAGTATGGTGACTTACCATAAATGACCCAAAATTTATTTTTAAACATTTTCATAAACTTCCGGAAATTTATGAAAATTTTCCGTCATTTATGGTCATTGTACAGGTAAATATGGTAACTTACCATAAATTACCAAAAATTAATTTTTTTAAATTTCCATAAATTTCCGGAAATTTATTAAATTTTTCGGTCATTTAGGGTAAGTTTACCGGTAAACATGGTAACTCACCATAAATTACCCAGAATTCATTTTCAAACCTTTCCATAAATTTATGAAAATTTTCGGTCATTTATGATAATTTTATAAGTAAATGTGGTAACTTACCATAAATTACCCAAAATTCATTTTTAAACATTTCCGGAATTTTATGAAAAATTTCGGTCTTTTATGGTCATTTTACAGGTAAATATGGTAACTTACCATAAATTACCCAAAATTCATTTATAAAAATTTCCACAAATTTTCAGAAATTTATGAAAATTTTCGGTAATTTGATCAATTATATAGTATGGTAACTTTCCAAAATTTCCTCACAGTTTGTACGGTGAGTGGGTTGATAATCGTAAAATGCGAGCTCATAGATGTATAATTTTCATTATTCACCTCTGACGTCACATTTCAATCCCTAGGAAGTAAAAAGTACTTTTTACTCCTAAAGGTCGACTTCGAATGCTGCGGCTGAGCCTAAGCTAACGTCACGGCGGGAGCTGTAAGCGTCACTCAATGTACTGCTTTTCATTAAATCTTACGGTACCCTTTTCAATGCTGCGGCAGCAGGTGTGCGACAAGTTGCAGACAAACAAGCCGGAATTCGCGACTGCTTCTAGTAGCAGTCTAGATGCACAGCCGCGCGGGTTATCTAGTTTGTTGAGCAACAGTTTTGTGTAAAATTTTATTTTGTGATCCAAATTATGGACGGTAATAGTAAAACAAAACGTTCCCACAACGTAATTATATTATTTATTATTTTATTACTGAAGTAATCAGTAAGATTTTACTGATTACATATCACAAACAAAGCCTAATAAAATAATTACGTATTGAGAACGTTGGGTTTTACATGCAGTTGAAAAGATTTTTGAAATTTTCAGATTTGGGGCCGTTTTTTTTTCTTGAAAATTAATTTATTCGATTGAAAACTCAACTGTTTTATTTTTGATAGAAAATAAATCTTTTTTTAGTTAAAAATTAAATTCTTTGGTCGAAAATTCATGTATTTTGTTGGAAATTAATCCTCTTGGTTCAAAATTAAACTATTTGATCGAAAATTCGTTTCTTTTGGTATAAATTTAATCTTTTTGGTTAAAAATGCAACTTTTTGGTTGAAAACTAATGTGTTTTAATTGAATCTTCTCAATTAAAAATTTAACTGTTTTTTGAAAATTTACGTATTTTGTTGAAAAATCATTCTTTTGGTGGAAAGTAAATTTTTTTAAAGTGGAAAATCCAACGGTTTGGTTGTAAATTAAGATGCACAAGTTGAGGATTCAAGTATTTGGTTGAAAATTGTTATTTCTTTGTTGAAATATTAACAATTATATTGTTGTTGAAAATTCATTTTTGGTAGAACATTAAACTGTATGGTCAAAAGTTAATGTATTTTGTTGAGAATTCGTGTTTTTTCATTGAAAATTCAATTGATAAATCGATACAAAGTTGATCTAAATGTACGATTTTCCAACCGAACTGCATCTTTTAATAAAATTAATAATAGATCTTCCTCCTCGTCAAGGAAATTGAATAATAATTGTAGTCTTTCTGCTATGGCGTACAACAACCTACTGCCGCAGATGATAAAACTGCACTGATATAGTGGGTGCAGTCGTCGCATTGGAAATCAAACAAACATGCGGCTTTGACCACAAGGCCGGATTTGCAGGTATCCCGCCGTGCGGCCAGCTTGGGATCAGCCGCAGCATTCAAACTCCACCTTAAGGTGCTTTTAAGCTGCCATGGTCCCACCGACGTTTGCAACTGACATCGGCAGCGGGCGAAAAGCCGACTGTGAGCCTAATTCTGGCCCAACTTTGGGCCGACCATCAGATGAGCTGTGGCAGATTGGTCGGTACGACCGCAGGAATGCGGTCGGTCTGACTCTGGATACAGCAGTCGGTTAGCCGCAAGTCACCGTGATGCACCCGACGGTAGGTCAAACCTTGGCCCGAGTATAAGCAGACCGTCGGATAAACTCTGGTTCGTTGTTTCAAAAATGACCATGAAAGTACGGCAGGCCCGACTCTGCGCAAGAGATGGCCCGACCATCGGCATAACATTGGCTTGTACAAGTCATCATTATGCACCCGACGGTGGGTCAAACCTCGGCCCAAATATGGGCCGGCCGTCGGATATACTAGGGTTCATTATTTCAAAACGATGATTTATCTTTATCATAAATCGTAAATGTTCCGAAAATTTTACATTTGATGTAATTCCTATCGTTTTAAAATACTTGGAAACACCTAAAAAGCAAAACGTTACAGGGAAGTTAAAAAATTTATTATTAAAAAAATTGTCGCAGTAAGTGATAAAATTTTGAAGTTCCGTCGATGCAAATTTTAAATGCTCATTAAAAATTACATTTCATGTGATTATCAAAAGTTTTAAAATTGCCTAAAACGCGAAAAAACAAAATATTACACAAAGAAAAATTAGTCAAAGTGAGTGCCAAAAAAAAAAAAATTTTTTTAAAAATTGTTCAAAAAAAGTTTGACAAAAATTGTTTAAGCAATATTTTTTTATAAGAAATTTTTTAAACAAAATTTTTAGACAAAAAATTGTTTGAAGAAAAATTTTTGAACAAAAAAATTTGTTGAAAAAAAATTAAAACAAAAATTTGGAAAAAAATTAATTTGTTGAAAGGCTGTTGAAGGAAAAATTTGTTTAAAAAAAATTCAAGGGATTCAGACCGGGGCTACGAAACCGTAAAAATGGTAATTGGCTTAAATTATTTATTTAAAAATTATTTAATATATATTCCCATTACAGTTAATTTATTTTACAACTACATGATATCGCACAATAATAAAAAAATTATTGAGAAAAAAGAGTTTAAAAAATGTTTAATTTCAACTGCTTTGAGTTGTGGCTTATGAGGATGTTTTTTTCATTGACTTTCAATTTTGTAGGTATAGAGTAATGGGTAAGACTCCCGACTGCTAGGCGATAGATTCAGGTATAGATGTAGGTTCGAAATCTCGTAGCCTTAGCAATTTTATTCGTCATATAATGTTTAAAAATGTAATACATGTATTCATTCTAAGCAGGACCGGTAACATTTATAGTCAAAATACTCGCAATAAATTATTATTTATTTTTTGAATACCTATTTTGTGTATTTCCACCTGTGTAGTACCAACCTTCAAAAATCAAAGTCGGCCCCAAATCGTTGTCCAAGGTTGGGCCAACATCATCTTAATAGATGGCACATATGTGGGACCAAAAGTCGGGCCGACGTTGAGAAGTCAAAGGGGGTTGACCGTTATCATTTAGCTGGTTGGCCCGACCAGTGGCGCACAAAGTTGGACCGACCGTCTAATGGTTGGCCCGACGAAGTGATTAATAACAAATTTGTAGATATTTTTTGTGAGCACAATTTTTGTCAATTTCATTTTCAATTGATTTTTAAAATTTTGTCAATGCTATAACTCTGATAATTTTTTCTTGATCGAAAAAATTAATCGGGGTAAATTGTTTGTCTTTCTGAGTACTACGAATACCCGTAAATATAATTTTAAAATGTTGAACAACTGGTCCTACAAATTTAGAAAATGCTTTAACTTTTTGATTTTTTATCGAAAACGGCTGGTTAACAAACTGGTACTTTCTTTTGTGACCTTAAAGTAGTCTGCCGAAGCTCGATTCGATCCGATCATTATTTCGAGAGTTATCGTGTTTACGGATGGAGGGACGGCCGGACAGACCGTCAGACGTTATCGCCAAAACTTGATTTTCGACTTAAGGGGGTCTCAAAACGTGAGATCTGTTGAAAAACTGTGATGTCAAATTTCAGACGATTCTAATAATTTCTCAATCATAAATGATGAGAATGTAAAAAATAAAAAGTTGTATCATGGCATTCCGGTACAAGCTAAACAATTGTTTGTCAGAGCTTTGTTTCATGTATCACTTAATCACAATAAGCAAAGTCTTTCCATATATAGAAGCATCGCCCTGAATAGAGTATTTCCACTTGTGACCTCATTTCAAAATGTCCGAATACTTCAGGGAAAACATTGCATTGTATACATTGCATCGCGTGTATTATCTTAGTTAAAGAATTGTGTTTAGCGGCAAATGAAAAATGTTTCACTTGAAATTACTCAGATGAAGCGATCGAAAATTTTCTAACCTTGTTTTGATTATGCGCGGAGAATATTTGTGTGTTAAATTTTACATAACTCAGTTTGGTAAACGGAGGACATTACGGCATTATATTAAAATTTCAATTTCAGTCATGTAGGATGAAATAGTGCAATATTTGATGTGAAAATATAAATGATTAATATAAATTTATTGTAATTTAATTCGCGATTCAGTAAGAAATAATACAACTGGACACACACACATGTCATACAATTTATAAGTATATTGTTGGTACATATACACAATTTAACTCAAACAATTGTGATGGGTTTCGAACCACTTGAGCTACTTTTAACGCGTTCTATCGCTAACAACTAAACCTCACGGCTAACCTAACAGGTGGAATATCGAGAAAAAAATCTCGGCTATAAAGTTGAAGTGCTAGTACTTCAGGGCCGTGCAAAAATATATCTGGTCCTCGTTTTATCGAAATTTGTTATTGTAACATTTTATTAATAAGTGGGCCTTTGTAGGAAGTAAATAAAAACATTGGATGATTTTTTATTTGAAATTTTGTAACCTTAAAACCTTAAATTATTTAACTTTCAATATTTCAAACTTTTGCATGGTCTACTATTTAAAAATACTAGGACATTGTGCGTGCTATGCGCGCACTAATTACCCTTTCTTTAGAAAAAGAACTCGTTTCATTTTCCAAAATTTTACCATAGATTTTACAGAAAATCTTATATTGTTTGAGAACGTTGTACATGATATACAGAAGTTTCCTTCTTATAACAAGAAAACTCCAGTGAATTCAATATGAATGAAAATTTTTTCCGCTTACAATTGTTTCTTTTGATGGAAAATTAGTTTCTTTATTGAAAATAATTTGTTTCAACTAAAAAGTCAACTAAATTTTGTTTTACAATTTTTTTATAGACATTTAATCTTTTCGGTAGAAAATTCATTTGTTTCCTTAAAAATTTTAATTTTTCTACGAAAATTTAAGTTATTTGCTTAAAAACTTATTGCTCTGTCTGAAAATTTAAATAATCTATTTTTGGTTGAAAATGAATCTTTTTTATTCATAAACTTATCTATTTTGTTGAAAGTTTGTCTTTTTTTGGTAGAAAATTAACGTCTTTAGTTAAAAATCATGTACCTTACATCATTTCTTTGGTTAAAAAAGAGTTTTTTCTTATTAAAAATTCACTTTTCAAACTAAAAATTTAACTCAATTTCTTATCAAGATTCTTTTTCATGCAAATTTGATCTCTTGGGTAAAAATTCATTTGTTTAGTTGAAAATTAATTTTCTTTGCTTGAAAACCTATTTCTCTAACTAAAAATTAAACTATTCTGTACTTTTTTTAAATTTATGGTTTGTTGTTGAAAATTCATCCATATACTTGAAAATTTATCTTTTTTTTTATAGAAAATCAACCTTTTTGGTTGAAGATGCAACTATTGGGTTGAAGACTCCATTAAAAATAAAAATTTTTGATGGAAAATTCATGTATTTTCTTAAAAATTATTCTATTTTGGTAGAAAATTAAACTTTTTGATTGAAATTTTCATTTCTTTAGTTGAAAATCATTTTTTAAATCAAAAGTCATTTTTTTAAATAAAAATCTAAAAAATAATTCTTTTAACTAAAAATTGAAATATATTCCATTTGTCGTCAAATTTTTTTTTATTGCCATTACATCTTTTCGGTTTAAAATTCATTCGTACAAAGTAATTTTTTCAACGGAAAATGTAGCTACTTCATTTTTTGCTAAAAAATTAATCTTTTAGAGTTGAAAATTTACTTATTTTTCTAAAAACATTTTCTCTTTTATGAATAATTCAGTTACTTAGGTAGAAAATTCATATTTTCTTGTTATAAATTAAACATGTTGGATACGAATTTTTTTATTGATTGAAGAATACTTCTTGGTCGAGAATTCAACTATTTTGTTGAAAATTTGTATTGCCATTTCCAGGAAACAGGTAGCTAGGTAAGGACCAAACAGTTTACATCTGCTGAGGATTAAAATTTAACAACCGCTAAAACTTGTAATTTTTTAATAACTAATTTTTAAATAAGAAATTCGGAACCTATGTGTCTCAACGACTGCAGGCGTATAAAATTTTACATAAAAAGATTAAAACTGTCATTTTCTAGAAGCATCTAGTGAACTGAAGTAGATAGGAAAAAATGGACAACATTTTTAGATTCACCATCCAAAGAACATAATTATTGCAGATAAATAAATTTATTAATACATAAAAAATGAATACCATGGAAAAACATAATATAAACATTCTATAAAGTTTAAAGCGGATTAGTGATGACCCTCAGAGGATATGAAGACATCAAAAATAGTATGGTTCCGTCTCACGAGCTAGACATACCGAATAACTTGAAATTGTCTTGGATTAGTCTTCACCCAAGACAAAATCAAGACCAAATATTTTACCCGGTAAGTCAGTAACATAGATTATACCAATTTATTTGATATAATTTACAATTATTTTAGAAGTATTGGCACCATGAAGTTTGGTGTTGGTGATTCGTCCTCGTTACGAGCAGTGCCTTAAAGAAAGGTCTGACTAAGTTTCATTTTGTAAAAGAGGAATTGTTAGGAGACAAATTAAAAAAAATAAAGGACTCACCGTTTCTTGATGTGTTAGAGGAGTTTCCAATGCAGAAGTTTTCACTTGAGGACCAAACTAATACTGAATTGAAGAATGGGGCCGATTGAATTGACCGAACTGAATACCTTACTGGACTTGAAGAATATTGCACTAAAGATCGGAACTCTTGAATACTGAACAGAGTATTGAACTGTAGATCTGAAGCGGTGTACTAAACTGAACCGAGGTGGTAACTGAACTGAAGATCTGAAGCGGTGTACTGAACCGAACTGAGCTGGTAAATGAAATCAACTGAACTAATGCATAGAAATACTGATACTGAAATACTGAACGAATAGTTCAATTAACCTTCTACTGATAATTATTTTTTTAAAATCATATAT
The DNA here is from genome assembly GCA_011634705.1 of Andricus grossulariae. NCBI lineage: Eukaryota > Metazoa > Arthropoda > Insecta > Hymenoptera > Cynipidae > Andricus > Andricus grossulariae. Next base: position 7,681 of record JAABKJ010014254.1, read on the forward strand.
TTAATAATTTGGCGTAATTTGTTTCCATTTAATACTTATTTAGATTAAAGAAATATGTCGTTAAATTCAATATCCACGTTTTTGATTTGAAGAAATATTTCTTTGACATTTATGGCGAGCGTTAAATACGGCTTTCCACCTTAGAATTTCCATGTTACGGCAGCGTCGTGGTCATCGCTGTGGACTTTACACTCGACGGACCCAAGTTCAATTCCTGCTGGAGGTGGGTTTTTCATCGAATTTTTCTGTTTCAGGTACATCAAGATTTAAAATTATGTGAATTGTTTAAATTGAATATCTATAATAATATAAATGTTAATTATAATTGAGGCTGACAGAATCCATTTGTTCATTTAGGAAAATATGTACTACAGTTGAAGTACGAACTACTTTATTGCACTCGCGCATGGTTTAGGCCAAAGAAATATTGTTTTGAATCAGTGGTATATTTTTTTGCTTCAAATATTAAGAAATTTGACGTGAAGAAATAATTTTTCAAGCCTATAAAATATTTCCTTGACTTTAAAATATATTTTTGTCATTCAATTCACATTTCCTCATTTTAAAGAAATATTCGTTCTCATTCATGGCACATTCATCTGGAACAATGAGTCATTTATTGGGTTTAAAATGTATATTTTTGTCTTCAATTAATATTTCTTTGATTTAAAGAAACATTTTTCTACGACCAATAGGACGTATTTTTGAATGAAACAATGTTAACTTAATCCTATTAACATTTGTCTGGCTGAAAGAAATTCTTTTTTTTTTCATTCAAATTGCATATATTTATTTGCCTCAAATAAATATTTCTTTGAAAATAACCAGGACTTGCACTTACTTCAGCCAAGTAAAATTCACTTGGAACAAGTAATCCTTTTTTTCAGTGTATGATATATAATATAATATATAATAGTAAGTAGTAATATGATTTGTTTATTCACTTTCGCCAGATTAGGCGAAAAGACTCATATTTTGTGATAATAGTTCAGTGCGGGGTATTTTTGAAGGGCACTCAAAAATATTTTTCTGGCCAGGTTTCTGGAAGTTTCGGTAATTATCACAAGTGAAAAGTGCAATCTGATAGAGATGACAGCAATGATGGAAGAAAACACGTCGGCAAAGCAGTTTGAATAGTTGATATTATTTCTTGGCAATATGAAAGCTTCTATGAATGGTTTACACAACAAGTTTGACTAACTGACAGTCGAAAGCCGGAGACTGAATTCAAAACAAAAAAAGCGCCGGGCAGTCTTTTCACGGGAACGAATTCGAGCGTTTGTCTGACCACGGGACTGAGTTCGAGTGCAGCCTGAAGTACTGAAATATTGATCGAATAGTCCAATGAACCTTTTACTGATCTATACAATCTTGGAGAACTGGTCGATGCGTGGCAAGTTAAGACCTAATCTATTTTACCCGTCGATAATTTGGCGCGTATCATATGAAGAGTCTAATTAACACTTCAGCATAGCCTTCCGGAATCTTTAAATGATTTATATACTTTTGTACAGCTAGTCGATGTTGACAAGTTAAAACCTGACCTATTTCACATATTGATAATTTGGCGCATGTCATATGAAAAGTCTAATTAACCTTTTTCCGTGACCTTGTGGTGTCTTCACTTGATTCACACAATTTCGTAAAACTCATGTCGATGTCATGTCATATCGATGTTGGTAAGACAATACTTGTTCTATTTTATATGTCGATAATTTAGCTCGTGGCCTATGAAGACTCTAATTAACATTTCAAGACAGTCTTAGAGTTTCTTTCCAAATTCATACAATTTGGTAAGACCAATCAATGCGTGGCAGGTTAAAATTCGATCTATTTCACATAATGTAATCAATTGCTTATTGGTCCCGCGTCGCGGGACGTGATAATATTTTCTAAGTGTCTTCCTAAATTTAGATTTATTTGGTTCGTTTGTTTGTCAGTGATTAGTTAATTAGTATTCTTGAGAAAATCGCATGCGGCATATAATTTGCTTATATCTATTTTGTTTGTCAATATTTGTTAACATTTGTAGTAATAAACTTTTTTAATACATGATGGAAGACGGGTATTTCAAAAAAACTTTCACGAAATCTGCTGATTAAATCAGCAAACACATAATTAAAGGAATATTGAAAAAAAAATACAGATGAAAGCCACACAATGTATGAGATTATTTTCATGTATTGAGGAAAATATTAAAATGAAAACTCTAGGTTGAATGATTAGAAGATGTTATTATAATCTATGGAAAAGTCATAATTAACAATATATATATAATTAAAAACTAAAGGTTAACAACCACCGCAGGGTCCCACTGGGAGCAACTGTCATCTACAAAATTACATGGGCTCCCAGTAGGACCGCGGTAAATCCCATTCATGGCCCCGTCTCACAACCGTGAGATGGGTGGTCACAGGACACGACGAAATCACAACGACAGGTCGGCGAAACTTTCGTGTGTT
>JAABKJ010014255.1:0-10141 GCA_011634705.1 Andricus grossulariae
GAGACTACAAGCTGCGACTTCGAATGTTTGTGGGCAATATTGCATTATGTTTCTCCATTGTATGTGTAATGGTTATTCTCTGTCTGATTTCACTAATTTTTTTACGAATAATTTAGAAAAAAATGATTATCTTGTGCGACAATTTTACAAAAAGTTGTTGAAGAAATATAAACTTAAACATAATATTTCTCGAGTATCGAAACAGCGCCTACGTGGTGCTAAATATTGTAAACGTACAGGTCTTGCATCATGTACGCAAACGTCAACGGCGGAATTAACAACTCTTTCCTTATTTTAAAAATATGTAATCCATGTTTTTTCTCATCATTACATAAATCAATAAATTAAAATTATGTAAAATGTCCCCTTTTTTATTCACAGACCTTTCATACACCTAGTTAGTAGGAATAATTTTAATTGCATACTACTATTCGAAAAAAATTTTAAATGTCTACAAGTTTTCTATTTTTTCTTTTAAATCATAATAGTAATATAATAAAAATAATTTTTCAAATTTCTTTCACATTATTTTTTTCAATACTAATTAGCCTGCTGATTTGTGAAAAAAAAATAAAATAAAAAAAAAATATATATATATACACATATAGAAACTTTCTCAGGGGCTGGTCAGATTGCACACCCCTTAAGACCTCTGCAAACAGGTGTCCGAGAGCGGCTGGGGGTAGATCACACCACCAGGGCGAGGGGGTCGGCGCCAAAGTGCGGTGAAGGGGGATGGGAAAAGTGGAGGGGGTAGTCTGTCCATAGTGGGCCGGTACTACTCACAACCCATGAAAAGCAGCAAACAGCGAATAAACCGTTACAGATTTTGATGCTGTAAGCTCAAAAGTTTATCAAGTTTCCTCGAAAAACTTGAGCGGCACCTCTGGCATTTAGGCAAACAATTAGGGCAATCAAAGAACGTCCGGGTAACAATGGAAAGAACTTTCAGAAAATGAAAAAAAAATCTAAAATCGTTTACTCTCGATTACTTCGTTACAAAAAACCAGATGTTATTTTTTGAAAGGTTATGTATCAATACTGATTTCTTGAATGTTGATCCGTAAACGTGGAGTTTTAGGGACGATTATAATCGCGGCTTGCCTATCGTAGAGAATTTACCTGCAGTAAACGACAGAGCAGAACGTGGTGTTGCTTTAATTAAAGAATATAATTCGTTATTAACAAAAGACGACCAGAGAAAACAGTCTCTAATACAAGTCGTGAAATATTAGAATTATATATTTTTTTATATGATCAGGGCCTATTTCTGTTTTCAATCAAATCTCTATTCGAGATAGAATGAAAAAAAAAAACGTTTCATTCGAAAAGTATTGAAGTAAGCCAATTTTTCACTCCGAATACAGAATTGATTCAAACAGCAATAGGCCCTTGTTATCTAGAAATGATGTAATTCTAGTATTTATGTAGTAAAAGGAGGCAATTCAAATTTTAAGGTTGGATCCTGGTTCCAACGCTTATTAAAAATTCTTGTTTCATTGTGTCTCTACCCTTATATCGACTTAAAAATATTTGTGATGTACAATCAATTCAATATTTTGAATTTTCCTGGTAATATCAATGTGCTTATTATTTAAAAAATTGTCTTTATAAAAACAAATTACATGAATATTTCAGTAATATCAAAGATAAATATGATAGATTCGCTCATTTTGTACTAAAATAAATTCATTAGTTTAAACAATTTTTATAAAAAATTATTAGTTTTGTAATATCGTTTTGGATAAAAACAATTTATTAGTTAAAAATTTTTTGATCCTTCATAATTTTAAATATTTAAAAAAAAAATTATTTGTTGACACAATTTTCAAAACAAAATAATTGTTAGTAAATATTGTTATCGATGAGAACATTTTATCAGTTAGAAAATTTGTGATGCTTCATAATTTTAAATGTTCAAATAATTGTAAATAATTATTTGCTGAAACATTTTTTATGAAAAAAATTAATTGATAGTAAATATTGTTTTTAATAAAAAACAATTTCTTACTCAGAAAATTGTTCATTCTTCAAATTTTAAATGTATAAATAATCGGAAAAAAGTATTTGTTTAAAAAATGTGTATAGAAATTTAATTTTCGATGAATACTTTCATCGATAAAAACAATTTATTAGTTAGAAAATTTACGATGCTTCAAATTTTAAATGTTCAAATAATTTGAAAAAATTATTATTCAAACAACTTTTATACAACATTAATTGTCAGTAAGTATTGTTATCGATAAAAAGCATTTATTAGTTACATAATGTTTGGTGCTTCAAATTTTAAATGCTTAAATAATTGAAAATGATGATTTGTGCAAGCAATTTTTATAAAAAATTAATTTTCAGTAAATATTGTTGTCGATAAAAACAATTTATTGGATAGAAAATTTTTGATGCATTAAATTTTAAATTTTCAAATAATTAAAAATAATTATTCGCTTAGACAATTTTTATGTCAAATAAATTGGTGGTAAATATTGTTATCGATAAAAACAATTGATAAGTTACAACATTTTTCATACTTCATAACTTTAAATGTTTGAATAATTACAAATAATCAGTTGTTTAAAATTTTTTTAAACATTTAACGAATATTGTTATTGGATGATAATTTTTTATTATTTAAATAGCTTTTATGAGGTGATAATGTTTCATATTTCAATAATGTTAATTAAAAACTAAATCAGTTTAGTTAAACATTCGATTTATAATAATTTTGAATTTCGAATACGAAATTCATATTTACTGCATTTACGATTAGAATAGATATTCCGAGAGAAATGTGAAGGTATAGACTATAGTTAACCAAGAATGGATGAGCCGATGCAGCACGCCCACCAGAAAATAAGTAATTTATGGACTACCTGAGTCGCTTACAGAAGAATCATTTCTGGTTTCTGGTAATAATCGTATTGATATTAAAATTTAAATTATACGATTTTCAAGATGTCACAACCTGACTCTCTGAGAAACTACTGTTGTAATCATTTTGTTGATATTTTTGAATGAAAATTTGGGTGCAGTTCCGAATAGCTGAATTTTCCGATTTTATTGAAATTCGTATACTTATATATTTTGACGCGCTGATTACGAATATGTTAGTGAAAATTGGTGAATAAGCGATTTTCATGGTGTAAACAATGATAAACAACATATAGATCATGTTTTTTGCGTTTACCTCAGTAAATACGCAGAATTTCGAAAAATGTTGTAAACAACAGTTTTAGCTAATATAAAAATACATCTTTTTTGTGGAATACACTTTTTGCCTAAAACCATTATCATGGTTTTTTCGTTTATCTAAGCCACTACGCAAAATTTTGAGAGTGATAGTTTTCGAGAAAATTAGTGATAGATACCATCAGCTCTTTCTCTATTCTTAATTACCGTGGCGACAGGCCTATCGTGGGGGCGGGAAGGCACCCCTATGATAGGGCACAAAAAATAACTTAGGTCACACACGACCCTTTCCCAGGTGTTGTGGGGGCGGGAAGGCATCCCTGTGACAGGTCACATAAATAACTTAGGTCACACACGACCCCCTTTCCCAGGTGTTGTGGGGGCGGGAAGGTACCCCTGTGACAGATCACAGAAATAACTTAAGTCACACAGGACCTCCTTTCCAGCCTATCGTGGGGGCGGGAAGGCACCCCTGTGACAGGTCACAGAAATAACTTACGTCACACACGACCTCCTTTCCAGCCTATCATGGGGCGGGAAGGCACCCCTGTGACAGGTCATAGAAATAACTTAGGTCACACACGACCTCCTTTCCAGCCTATCGTGGGGGCGGGAAGGCACCCCTGTGACAGGTCACATAAATAACTTAGGTCACACACGACCCCCTTTCCCAGGTGTTGTGGGGGCGGGAAGGCACCCCTGTGACAGGTCACAGAAATAACTAAGGTCACACACGACCTCGTTTCAAGCCTATCGTGGGGGCGGGAAGGCCCCCTGTGATTGATCACAGGTATAATGTTGTCTATCCACCTACCTGTACAATAGATCTTTGTTTTCGCATCGTATCTCCATTGGTTTCGGCTTGGTGCCTACTCACGTTCTTCACCGCGGGAAGGTTGGAGTATTTTAAAGAACATTTTTTTTATATTTTGTAATATTTTTCATTAATTTTTTTTTTTGATTCTTTAAAATTTTATCATCGCGAAATATATTTGCATTTACTTCAATTGAGAATGCTGATTATAATCAGTGGCCAGGATAGAATACTTTAATATTTGCTACTAGTTCTTTGAATGGATCAGCATCTATTTTCTTGAGCCTTCGCCACCACAAAAATTCGCAGAGGTGATCTGCAAGATTGCTCTTGTGCATTCCTCCTCGCGAGAGGAATCGTCGCATCCACCACCATGATGACTCGATGTTTTGTAAGCAGGAGCGGGAAATTTACCTAAGAGACTTTGTACAACACTGTTACTTGGAGTCCGGTCTTTAGCCGCGGATGACCTTACGCGGCAGACGGCACAGTTGGAGATGAAGGTTTCACCTCTGGATACTTTTTTAGAACTACCAATCATTTTAGAATGTTATGAGGAACAGTGTTGACGGACCAGATTAAGTGATCTCAGAAGAACATCCTCTTGCATTCGGCTCGCGATGGAATGAGTCTGACGCTGGCAAGCCGACATTTTGTTGAATTGGCTCAGAACTGAAGCTTTCATACCAAAAACGAGAGCTTGATATTTTGTCGAAAATTCGATCACGTAAATGATCTTCGTCTTCACATCTTGGAGGACAATAACAGGCATTGATCAATGATACGATGAGTGGCGGAGAATGAGAAATTCCAGTAGATCTTACACTGATCATTCTATATAACGGACTCGAATTCCCCCTAGGCGTATGGCAATACGGGCATCAGATCAACACCATATTTATTAATATTATTATGTTGGCCCACCTTCCACCCACAGGTACTCGTTACCTGATACTTAGCTACAAAACATGATCGCGAAACGCGGCAAGTGCTTAGTAGATTCGCTGGTGTCAGTCGTTGTTTTGAAACTCTATATTCTGCTTGAGCATTCTTTATAATTCGCGAATATACATACTGGGGAGCCCGTCTATAGGGATCCGAATATCACACTGGAGAGCCCTATAGGGATTTAAAATTTATCTTGGAGAGCCCGCTTATAGGGTTCCAACATTCATCCTGGAGAGCCCGTTTATAGGGATCAAACATTCATACAGGAGAGCTTGTTTATAAGGATCCATCTTTGTTACCAACGTTAGTTCCAATGCCAATGCCAACGCCACTATTCAACATATTAATTAATCTATCGGATGACTACAGAAATAAACATCTTCACACACGCGCATGGACATATACATATACAAAAAAGGAAAGGTCAAAAATTAAAAAGTCAAAAATTATTAATGTGATTACCACAGTCATCTGCCGTGTACGCGGGATGGCCATAAAAGGCGAGTTTAGCCGCTATCATTGTTCACGCCCAGAAAACTCCGGAAGATGCGGCACGTGTTCAACAATACTGTTACATTTGTACATCCATCAATGATGTGCTCGATGTTCTCATTGGGATCTCCACCATGGCGGCATATGTCAATTACAGGCGCCATACTGAGGATGTGTTTTTGGTAATTGCTCGTCTTGATTACCCTGTCCTGGATGGCAATGGATGGCAAAAAAAAATAAAAAATTCACTCCTGAGAGAGTTCTCCCCGCCTTAACCAGAGGTTTATAGCATCACTATCCATGCAAGGAAGATCTGATGTGGGGGGGTACTATTTGTGCATCTGTTTACTCCGCCATTGAGCAGCTAGTTGTTCGGCGTTCAGATGACCGATGTTCTGGAAATCAACAATCAACTCTACAGATATAGTCGTAGAGTGAGATGTTAGACCTGTTTTGGAATTATTCGTCCAATTGCGTAACCTGAGAGTCACATAATCGACGAACATCCATTATCCCTCTGCCCCCAAGCTTGCGTGGCAGAACTATTTTCTCTACAGCTGTATTCTTGTAGTGCCTTCAGTGCCTTTGTGATCTTCTTCGCACTGAGGCCGGACGTCAGAATCAGACTAAGGCGACTCAAAAACGCAGTCTCAAGCACGTTTTTAATTGCAGATTGAAGCGGACCTCTCGCCTGCAATATGCCAAGGTACCTGTACGATTCTTCATTAGTCATCGCCTCAATAACATCATGGTCGTCCAGCATCAGTGGAGTATTTACCTCTCAATGTCTCCATGGGAGAAATGCAGCTTTCTGCATTTGTCCAAGCCCTGAGACGTCCTGATGTCATAGGAGAACTGCAGCAAGATGTTATGTAGGCTGTTCAATTTGGACTCTGAGCTTGCATACCCTTTAAGTCGTCCATGTACAGGAGGTGAGTCAGTTGAGACTCAGACACATCCACCACAATTTTGAACCTATAGGACGTATTGTTGAGTGTTCAACTTAGTGGGCTCAGTGCTAAAACAAACCATAGTGCACTGAATAAATCACCTTGGAAGATTCCTGCAAGGACCGGGTATCCCTCATCACCCCACGATTAAATCCTTGTGCACCATGTGTGCACAGCGTGATCCAGAAATTGGAGAAGCAAGGATTATTATACCATTGAGCCAAATCCCTTTCGGGGTAACCGTGACTTACTCGGTTCTATCCGGGGATCAGGAATTCATATGAGAACAGAGAAAAGTGAGGAAGGGAATTGTACGAGGTGGTATAAGGGGGGGGGGGCGGTTAGATTTTTAGATTATTCCAGAATTTCCGTGTTGTTAATTTAAATAACACGCTCGTTCCGCAAGACTGCTCCGACTCAGGTCGTTGGTCAATCTCTCTAGCAAGCACCCCAGGCGAAAAGCTTTACAAAGTCATTATGTAAAACTCTCCACACGGGCTCATTAGTATCCAAGGTCCTTCATTCAAGGCGTCACTCATTCCACTGACACTCTTCATGATGCATTTCTTATAAACTATTTTACGCCACACTTTTCAGTCCTGACATACCTCTTTAGCCTTGTTTAAGTCCATGCGTTTCCTCATGCAAGCTCCTGTGTTTATATGGCTTTTTAAATTTTTTAGAATTAGGGCCTCATTCACACATTCCAACCATTCTTTCCTTTTTCTGCCTCTGGATAAGCTAACATTTACTTTAGCTTGATATACTTGTTTCGTCAGTCGTTTATCTATCATTTTCTCAACATGCCCAAACAATCTCAACGAATTTCTTTCACACTAGTCAGACAGCGTCTCCTCAGCACCACTTTCTTTGAGGATTCTCGCATTACTGACTTTGTCAACTAGCGTTTTACCACACACTATGCGCAGGTATTGCATGCAAACCACGTTAAGTTTACTCTTATCCTTTTCTTGGTATGTCTAGTTCTCGCTACTGTACATCATAGTGGGTGCAAGTATATTATTATATATCACAATTTTAGCTTTATTTATTATATATTTGTATTTTAACTTCTGTCAATGGCTCCTAACCTGTCGATAACCTTCTTATCCTCGTTTATACGCCTGGCTGATTCTCCATCAATTTTGCCGTCCTTAGTAAATAAACTACCAAGATACATGTACTTATCAACTTGTTTTATCCTCTCATCATTTAAGGTCTAAGGTGTAAGGTTTAAGGCAATGTTGCATACTGTTTTCTCACTCTTTCCTTCAAACACCACAATTTTTGTTTTATTCACGTTAATTTTAAGAACTATGTTCTTCATGCTAGTATTCAGTCTGCCCTATAGCTTCACCTCCCAATAATTCCTTGATATAGTTTCTCGAAGCGTCTAGTATCCCGTCTATATCGTACAGCATTTCACCCTTGTTATTTCTAATGCCGACTAACCGTACTACTACTTTCTTTCTTGTCCTTGCGCACCTGCCAATAAAATAATTTTTTATTTCCTTCGAAAGCGTTTTCCATTTTCTGCTCTTCTTCTGTTTTGATTTTATCTCTGCTTTCTTTGAAAAGTATTTTTGCTTTTCTGTTTTTGTCCCTATAATCATTTTCTAGTCTAATTTTTTCGTCATTGCTGAGGCCTTATCTATGCATTCGTATATCTTAATCTGAAATTCTATTCGCACTTCTAGTTTCTGTAAATTCTCTATCTTGATTCGCGTCTGTTTCTTCTTTTTAGTTCCCTTTTTTCTCCATCCCTGACCGAAGTTAATTTTTGAAACTAAGAGGTAATAAACCGTTTCGCATTCAAAATCTCTCATTACCTTTGTATCTCTTACTAGCCCTGTCAGGGTCTTATCTGCAATAACGAAGTTAGTCATACTGTGTGTATCATATTGTGGATAAGTGGATCATATTGTGCCGAAATCAAGTATTTGTAATAAGCAAGCCCTTTTCCAAGGAGAATCTAACCAATTTGTCTTCGTTACCATTTCACAGTGGGCCGGGAGACCCGAAATATTGGCCAAATTATATTTACATATTACTATTATTACGTGATATCTTGAACTTGAAATACCGCATGAAATAATTAATAAGAGCGATAATGCAATAACTAATCTATTTTTGAATAATTTCGTAATATAAATATTGTCGGTTCTATTTTTGCATTAATGAATGTTTAGAAAATACGAAATAGGCACAATTGCTGTTAAAAAATATATAGATTTAATATCTTTGGTGTGATTAATTCATCAATAAAGTGATATTTTCTCCATGGGCGCCATTTCGTTTCTCTTCACACTTAAACTTCACACCCAAATGAGAAAAGCAAGGGACATGTATCGAGACACTTGTATCGAGATATTCAATGCACTCGCCTACTCAATAACATCTGTTAATATATTGTGAATAAAATAGTTTGAATAATTAACTATATAATAAATAATAAAATACTAATTCATCAAAATACAAATTACTATTTTGTTACAATCTTAAGTTTCAAGAATTTAAAGTTTTTGACCGAAAATTCGTTATCAGCGACCTCTAACACCACCCGATTATGAAGTTTTAGTCCAATCCGTCAACTTTTCTCAATTTTCACCGCCATTTTCGAATTTTGAATTTGTGACCGAAAATTCGTAATCAGTGACTCTGAAAACCTCTGAGTAAGCACTTTCAGCCCGTTTTTTCGATGTTTTTAATGTTGGCCAAGATTTCGGTTTTCCCGGATTTCAAAGATTTCGGATAGATTTCAGACTTCACAAAGACTTCAATGATTTCCCAAGGATTTTTATAATTTCACAAATATTACTCAATATGTCAAAATTATTTCATATATTTCCAAAGATTTCAGAAAGATTTCAATTATATCACAAATATTTCAGATAGATTACAAAGAGTGAACAGAGATTTTAATTATTTCCTAAAGATTTCACAAAGATTTCAAGTAGATTTGAAAGATTTCAATGATTTCCCAGAGATTTTAAAAAAGTTTAAATAATTTCGCAAATATTACCAAATATTTCGCAAAGATTTCATGAAGATTTGACAAAGGTTGCAATGATTTCTTAAAGATTTCACAAAATTTTTAATCATTTCACAAATATTACCAAATATTTCGCAAAAATTTCACAAAGATTCGACAAAGGTTGCAATGATTTCCCGAAGATTTCATAAAGATTTCACAAAAACTAAAAATATTTCGCAAAGATTTCGGATGGATTTAAAAGATTTCACAAATACTTCTATTATTTCACAAAGATTTCAGATAGATTTCAAAGATTGAACGAAGAAAGAAGGAATTGAAAAATTTCCAGTATCCATCATAGCTAAGCTTAGGACTGGGTTCAAGAATACGAATGATGCTAAGTTTATGAATGGGTAGTGGAATAGAGTATTAGTTATAGGATAAAGAGGATCATAAATAGGGCAACTTGGGAGGCACTTATAAGCAATAAAGATATAGAGAGTGCATGGACTGTGTTACGGGATATCATTGTTAAAACTGCGGCCGAAGTGTGTGGTACGGCGTTTGTAGGAAGAAAGTCTGGTGATGCATGGTGGAATGATGAAATTGAGGCAGTCCGACGAGAAAAGAAAGAAGCGTACAAGTGAACGTTGAACATCACAGGGTCTTAGCGATGAGGAGAGAAACAGACTTGAAAATAATTACAGACACAAAAAGAGGAAAGTTAAACGACTAGTCAAGGAAAGTAAAGATAAAATCAGAACAGAAGAAGAAAAG
>JAABKJ010014256.1:0-10141 GCA_011634705.1 Andricus grossulariae
TAATATGATGTTGATGTTTTTTGACTACATGGTCGATAATCAATTTCTTTTTAAATATTGATCATGAAAGTTGTGAAACACAGCTTCTTTTTTTTAAAGTTGTGAAAAAATCTCTCTAGGTCCGCTGGGATTCGAACCCAAGATCTTTCAGATTTCCGGTCTGATGCTCTAAACAATTAAGCTACGAAGTGACGAGAAATTTTTTTTCACAACTCCTACAAGTTGAATGACGACGTCATTCAATGTACTTGCAAGATATTCCAACATGATATTGATTTTATTAATTGATGTTATGTTTTTTTACGAGTGAATTATTTAAATAATAGGATGTTAATGTTTTTGTTTGTCTACATGGTCGATAATTAATATTTGTTAAAAAATATTGATCACTAAAGTTGTGAAACACAGCTTCTTTTTTTTTAAAGTTGTGAAACAAATCTCTCAAGCTCCACTGGGATTCGAACTCTGGATGTTTCAGACTTCCGGCATGATGCTCTAACCAATTAGGCTACGGAGAGACGAGCATTTTTTTCACATCTCCTACACGTTGAATGTCGACGTCATTCAATGTGCTTGCAAGATATTTCAACATGAGATTGATTTTATTATTTGATGTTATGTTTTTTGACCAGTGAATTATTTAAATAATATGATGTTGATGTTTTTTGACTACATGGTCGATAATCAATTTCTTTTTAAATATTGATCATGAAAGTTGTGAAGAATGCTATACCATAAAGCGGCTCAATCCATCTTTATGAAAAAAGTGTCATCAATATCAATGAGATCACTACGAAAAAAAGTCCGTTGAAAAATACATCTCCTAATTTTCTCGCAGGAAAATCCTTAAATTATCTGCTTTAACATATCTTTTTCCGATTTTTTGTGGCGGTATATCATGACTGGAAAAATCACACACGCAGCACTGGTCAGTGCTACAAAGGACGTCTGCATTTAGCCTACATAAATCATAGTTTCCAGAGTTTACCACGAGGAGGTTGCAGTACGTTATTGTGAGTCCCCTAAAGTGACTAAAAAGTGATTTGAGAAAAAAAAGTTCCTGACAGTGACTGTTTGGCAGCACTGATTATTTTTTACAGTTACTTCTTACAGAAATGGCCGGATTGTTGCTTTTTTTTTACAAATGCCTGACTCTAGGAAGCTTTGATCTTATTATAATTTTTTTTTTAATTCCATGATGTTCGGCAAATAGGGTAACATAGAGACTAAATCTTAAAAATAGGGTACTTTAGGGACCTTAACTGAATATAGGGTACAATAGGGGATATAGGGACCGGTCTGTGAGGCCTACCTATACTAAAGTAAATTGATTTCCATTACCGACATTTTTTTATCTAGGGAACATTTTATTTTATATTTATTTCAATCTGTTTCCGAGGGCACCCCAAAATTTACTTGCAGTCCTCAGTCCCGAGGCTCCGAGAGTACTTTCCGGCAATGCTAAGAAAAGAAATAAGAAAGCAAAATCTGGCCAAATTGTCTTCAACCGTGGCATCGCTATTCAGCGATGATTGAGTTCTATCAAGCTAGCACCTCCACAATCGAAATTCCCAAATTTCTTTGTATCAGAATTTTGGGCTTTTTCTTGCTTTTTTTGGTTAAATTGCCGATTTTTGGGCTACACTACTTCTTTTGAAAATTCAAACTTGGATTGGAGGTGCTGGCTTGACTCAATTCAGCACCTCCACCATAGAAAAATTAAAAATCAAACACGACAGAATTTTGGACTGTTTTCAGGCTCTTAAACGCGTCAACAACTAATTCCCAAAAACCACACCTACTGAAAATAAAACTGCCCCCTCTGTGCAAACTCAAACTCGGAAAAAACGAAGTACACTAGAACTTGTGGCTTATTTTGGGCTCTTGAATGCACGAACAACATTCAAAAAACCACCCCCTATGTACAAAGAAACCACCCCCTTGCAAAAAATAAAATATGCAAAAAACAAAGTGCATCAGAATTTTGGGCTTACTTTGTGCTCTCGAATGCATCAAACCAATTTTCCAAAAACCACCCCTGTCTACCAAAAAAACCAACCCCTTAGTAAAAACACAAACCTGGAAAATCCGAATAGAAAGTAATGTTAGAATTTTCTTGGGCTCTAGCATGCTTGATTTTTTGTTGTTGCAAAAACTATCCCTACATCAAAAAATTAAACCGAGCCCCAAATTTCAGAAACTCCATTTACAAAGTAAATTTCTAAAACAGATTATTTTGGGACAAAGTCACATCTGCGTTGTATCAGGGGATTGCTTTTCAACTATAAGGGTTGGAGCCCAAAAATTGGTGTTGGTATTTTTGAGGAGCCCAAAAATCAGAGTCTCTATTTACACTGTAAAATTCTGAAAAAGATTATTTTTTGACAAAGTCATATCTGCTTGGTTTCAAGTGGGTGCTTTTTAACTTTAAGGGTTGGAGCCAAAAAATTGCTGTTGGAATTTTTGAGAAGACTAAAAATCAGAGTCCCTATTTACACTGTAAAATTCTGAAAAAGATTATTTTTTGCCAAAGTCATATGAGCTTGGTGTCAAGGGGTTGTTTTTTAACATTAAGGGTTGGAGCCCAAGAATCAGTGTTGGCATTTTTTAGGAGGCCAAAAATCAGAGGCTCGATTTACGTAGTGAAATTCTAAAGAATATTATTTTTCAGTAAATTCGTAATGACGGTATACAGATGGGTTGGTTTGTCGTGTTTTGGGTTGTAGCGCAGAAATAACGGATTGTTTTGAAATGTAAGGTTCGTTTTGCGACAATGCGGGTTTTCGGAATTAAAGAGCCTGTGGTGGAATTATATTTTTATTATTTTGTAATTTTATACACTGGAGGTGCTAGGTTATGGTATACTAGCATTTTCTACAAGAAAGTTGATTTTTTTTAAGTAAAGGAGCTTACAAATTTGAATTGGGGGCCAAGAGAAGCCTAAAAAAGTTCCAAATCCTCAGCTATGAAGAATGCCGACATTATCTTCTGGAGTTGCCATTTCATTTTTCCCGAGTACCATACAAATATGAAAAACACTGCATTGTTTATAACAATTTAAAGACGAGAATTTGTTTATTCACTTTCAGAAGTTGAAATTACTAAGAGAGTGAGGTTAGTCGAAAACGTCAATCTTGCGGAAAGGTGAATCTTAGGATTCTGGACAACTATTAAAAATTATAAATATCTAATTGTTAGTCACAATTGAAAGCTAGGAAAACAACCCCATGACACGACGCAGATATAACTTCGTCAAAAAAGAATGTTTTTAAACGTTTTACAGTGTAAATAGAGTCTCTGATTTTTGGGCTCCTCACAAATACCAACACCGATTCTTCGGCTCCAACCCTTAATGTTAAACAACAACCCCTTGACACCAATCATACGTGACTTTGTCAAAATATAATCCTTTTTAGAAATTTACTTTCTAAATTAAGTTTCTGATGTTTGGGACTCGGAATTGTATAGGATGAATAGAGTCTCTGATTTTTAGGCTCCTTGAAGATTCAACAACGATTTCATATAAAGGCGTTTGATTTTTCAGATGTAGGAGTAGTATTTGCAAAAAAACATTCAAGCATTCGAGAGCCCAAGAAAAGCCCAACACTACTTTTTATTTTGTTTTTTCCAGGTTTGTGTTTTTACTAAGGCGGTGGTTTTTTTGTACATAGGGGATGTTTTTGAAAATTTTGTTTCGTGCATTCGAGAGCCCAAAATTCGGATGCACTTTGTTTTTCGCAGATTTTATTTTTGGCCAGGGGGTGGTTTTTCGCACACAGGGTGTGGTTTTTTAAAGTTTGTTTTGTGCATTAGAGAGCCTAAAATAAGCCCAGAATTCTGGTAACTGTTTTTTCCGTGTTCGAGTTTTTAGATAGGGGGTAGTTTCATTTTCAGTATGGGTGTTTTTTGGAAATTGGTTGTTGGCGCGTTCAAGAGCCCAAAAAAGCCCAAAATTCTGTCGCGTTTCATTTGCAATTAAAAAAAAAAAATTATATAGTGAAGGTGCTGGCTTAAGTCAAATCAGCAACTCCACTCCAAATTTCAATTTTCAAAAAAAGTAGTGGAGCCCAAAAATCGGAAATACAGCCCAAAAAAGCCCAAAATTCTGATACAAAGAAATTTGGTAATTTCGATTGTGGAGGTGCTAGCTTGATGGACCTCAACGATTGATCTCTATCTCTCCCTGCTTATCTCTTTTCGGACGATTTATTTTACGCAACAGACACACACGGAGATTGACAAAGATAATCGAAGCAATACACGAGTGACACCGAACGCGGCCGGTTGCTGTCGACCGGTTCGAAAACGCGATCACGATGCACCATTGGAATTCGGAGTGTTTACAGTGTCGGAATTTATGTGTAGAAATATCAGTATCCTAATTTTTTTATGGCGAAAGAGGTATCTGGCAAAATTCGATGAAATTTACTGTAAAACCTGGATTCGGATCACTCTTGCCGGACAATAAGGCTGGAGAAAAAGTTTCAAAAATTGTTAATCGGTTTATGGAATTCAGAGCGAAGGAAAAGGCCTCGGAAAAGGCCCGATTGGATTCCAAATCTTAAAATTGGAGATGTTACTTCTGTCAATTTGACACTAGTTTAGGTACGTTGATTAATTAAATAAAACGCACTGTCTATGTTTACGGAGTTTTAACCCCTTTTACAGCTGCTTAAGGGCTAACGCGACGCAAAATTCCGTAAATAGTTGGTCTGTGGCTCGGTCTGTGGCATTTTAATTTTTTGATCCGTTAGGATTATCGACTTATTAGTGAGTTCATGGTGGCGACTGGACTGGAAACTTTATTGACCGGGAAAACCCGGGGCATATGAGTGTGTTTATTAGGTTATGTATTGGTTTACTTATTTACGGTTTATGGATCTACTTCGATTTTTCAGATTATCTAAGTTTACTTTAATTGAATCTTAATTTACTATTGAAATGTTATTATCTTCCATTATAAGAAAAACCTTTTGCAATTTTTTGCTCTGTAAGATTTTTTTCGCTGACTTCAGTTTGATAATCGAGGTTATGATATTTTAAACATACAAAAACAATCATTTCCTCAATTCAAAAAAAAATTGGATTTATCAACTTTTATTCGCTTACTCCTCATTTATCCTAAGTTGTAACAGGGAATTTTAGAATATAGCTACCGTTTGTATTTTAGGACAGGGAGTTTCCGAGAAGAAATGTAATTTCACTTGGAACAGGGAATTTATGACATGGAACGGAAATTTTTTAAAAGAATTTTAATTTGGATTTGAAAGAAAGGAATTAAAAATATTCCATGTTTCAAGTCAGAATTCGCGATATGTAATTTGAAAGTTCCCTTTTTAAAATTTTAGATGCAGAAAGTACTTCATGCACTTTTTAGAAGATTTCAGAAGTTTTTAGAAGAAGAAATATTGAAGTTTCGTCATTTTAATTGAAAATTCATCCCTGGTTGAAAATGTAACTACTTTGTTGAAAATCAAGTTTTTTAACTAAAAATGTAAGTATTTAAGTTGAAAATTTAACTATTTGCCTGAAAATTCGTTTTTTTTTTGTTCGTTAAGAATTAGATTCTTCGATCATATTTTTGGTATAAAATTCAACTATTCCAGTAGAAGATTCATCATTTTAGTTGAAAAATCCTCAGTTTGGTAGAAACTTAATTTCTACTACTGAAAATTTAAATGTCTATTTTTCGTTGAAAATTGATATTTTCTAGTTTAAAATTCAACAATTTGGATGAAAATTTGTCTTTTTTAATTGGAAATTCAACTATATCGTTTAAAATCCACATACTTTTAAAATAATCTTTTTTTGTTGTATAATTATATTTTTCCTTGCAAGCTAATATTCTCGTTTAAAAATTCTTCTTTCCGGTTAAAAATGCAAGTATTAAGTTAAATAATTATTATTTTAGTGAAAAATTCATCTTTTAGGTTCAAAATAAAATTACTTGGTTAAAAGTTAGAATCTTTTGTTGAAAAATAATTTTTTTGGTTGAAGATTCATCATTTTTAATTTAAAAAATTAATTTCCTTGCTTGAACATTTATTTTTGACGCAAAATTTAATTATTCAATTTGTGGTTGAAAAATGACATTTTTTAGTCTAAAATTAATATTTTTTTTGGTAGAAATTAATCTTCTTAGTTGGAAATTCATCTTATTGGTCAACAATTAAATAATTATTGTAGTTAAACATTAATCGTTTTAGTTGAAAATTCATCTTTTGTTTCAAAATGTAACTATTTTCTTAAAAGATATTTTTTTGGTTTGTTGAAAGATAGTTTTTTGTGGAAATTTATTCAAAGAAATGTGATACCCAAAGAATTGATAGTCTCTTTCTATCTTCGTATCGCGACCGACGTCAATCACAAGGATTTTGAAAAAAAAAAAATAATACTAGAATGAATCCGAGAAGCTGGCAACTTCAAAAATAAATTCTCAAGAAAAAACGGAATTTCCAATAACATACAGATATTGATTTTCAACTAAAATGATGAATCTTAAACAAAAATTTCAACAAGAGGTAAACATTAATCAAACCAAATTGCTTGATTTTCAACCACAAATATGATTTCCTAACCAATAAGAGTAAGTTTCTGACAAAAATACGAATTATTATAAAAATAAATACATTTTGAACCAAATTGTTGAATTTTCAAGTGAAAAAAAAGTTTTCTATCAACAATGGAATATTGAAATTTTCAGCATAACAAATTCCTTTAAAAAAATGAATTTTCAACCCGTTTAATTTAACAGAACAGACGAATTTGTAACAGAATAGTAACAAGTAGTTGGATTTTATACAAAATTCTTGAATTTGTATGCCAAATAGGCACTAAAATGATGAATGTTGTAACAGAAAGATTGATTTTCAACAAACGACAATCATTATTTACCAAATAGTTCAATTTTTCAGTGGTATATACTCAAATTTTTAACCAAATTGTTAAATTTTTTACCAAAATAGTTGAATTTGCAAACAAAAATATAAATTTACAACAAAGAAATTCATTTTCATATCAATAGTTGAATTTAAAACTAAAACAATTACTGGTCAACTAAAAATAAAATTGGTGCATTTGAAATTCAAGAATTGATCTACACCAGAAAAAAAGAATTTTCAACAAAATAGATAAACTTTTCAACCCAAAAGAGGGATCTTCAACTATTAACATTAATTGTTACTTAGGAATTTGTGACTTTGAACTAAGTAGTTGTATTTTCAATCAAGAAGGTTCATTTGCCAGAAAATAAAGGCAAATTTAAAGCGAAATGCATCAGTTTTCAAGATAAATTAGTTGAATTTTCAGAGAAACACGATCAACTGTTACCTAAAAATGGAAAAGCTTAGTGGTCAGAAAATAAATTAATGTGCAAACAAATTAAATATTGTTGAACAAACTAGTTCAATCATTAATTAATAAAATAAATTTTGAACAGAATAATTCAACTTTTGGCTTGAATATTCGACTATTTGGTTTTTGGTTCAAATTGAATTGTTTTGTTGTGAAATTTGACCATTTCTTTGAACATTCGTCTATGTAGGTTGAAAACTTAACTGTTTAACATAAACATTTAACTATTTTCTTTTAATTAAAATTATTTTTTTGAAAATTGAACTATTTTCTTAAAGAGTCATCTTCCTAATTGCAAATTCATCTTTCTTGATTAAAAATTGTTTTTTGTTTAAAATGTTTCAAATAGTGGTATTGAACTTGGGGCCTTCTTCTTTGCTTGACAATTCTATTATTATATTTTTGGTGAAAAATTAATCTATTTCGGTTGAAAATTCTACAATTTGGTTGATAATTAATCCATTTTTTTAAATATGTCTTCTTTTTGGTTGAATTGGACTATTTCTCATTCAAAATCAAAATATTGTTTGTCTTACATGTCACCCATACTATATTTTTCGCTGACAATTCATCTTTTAGATTACAAATACATCATTATTGAAATTTTTCAGTACTTTGTTAAAAAGTAATTATATCTGTTAAAGATTCATCTCCTTAGTTAAGGATTATAAATTGCTGAGAATTTGTTTTTGTTGTCGTTAAAATTAGTTTTTTCATGAAAATTTAACTGTTTTAATTTTTGAAAATTTGTCTTTTTTGGTGGAACTCAACTTCTTTTGATTTGAAATAAAAAATTTGTTGTCTTTATGAATTGGAATATCAACTATACTATTTTTTATTGACAATATTTTTTTTTGCTCGCAAATGGACCAACTTGGTTACATTTTTTTTCTTACATTACTGAGAAATCTTTCTTGGTTGAAAATTTAAATTCGGTTCAAAAATCGTCTTTGTTGTTTTCAAATTCACCTCTTTTTGTCGAAATTACATATTTTTCGTAAAAAATTAAACTGTTTCGTTGAAAATCAATCTGTTTTGTTTAAGAATTGACCTTTTGTTTTTGCAAATTCATCTTTTTTGGTAGAAAATTAATCTTGTTAGTATTACTATTAGTAATCTATTCCGTTGAAAATTCAACTACTTTCGTGAATATTCATAGTTTTTGGACGAAGTTTACTGTTCTTGATTTACAATTGCAACCTTTTTTTTTTTGGTTGGAAATATTTCCAGTATTATAGTTCTCGTTCAGAATTCATTTCCTCGGTTGAAAATTAAACTACTTGGTTGAACGTGGAACTACTTTGTTAAAAATTAATTTTTTGAGAAAAGATTTAGTTCTATGGTTGGAAATTGAATTTTTAATTTAAATTTCATTTGTTCAACTGATAATACAGCTATTTGGTTGAAAAATCATGTAGAAAAGTTGTCTTTTTTGGTTGAATTTAATTAGGATTAATGTAATATTAAATCTTTTTCGGTTCAACTATCAAATATGAAAATTTTTTATGAGAATTCATCTTTTATGGTTAAAAATTCAACCGCTTGGTCAAAATGTTAACTACTTCCTTAAAAATTCATCTCTATGGTTGAAAAGTCATTTATTTTTGTGACAAACCGTTTTTTGGGTTAAAATTTATTTTCTTTGGTTCAAATTTCATCTTTTTTATTAAGAACGGAACTGTTTAACTACAAATGAATCTGTTTTCGGTGAAGATTCAACCATTTTGCTAACAATTGGTCGTTTTTGGATGAATTACGCTGCTGTTTATTTCAAATTAAAACATTTTTCCTCGAAACGTTTGAACTATTATATTTCTTCTAGAGAATTTATATATTTTTGTTGAAAATTGTTCTACGCTGTAAAGATTAATTTTTTTTGCAGATTCATTTATTTGGTTTAAAGTTTAACTCTTTATGATTTTCCTACAAATAATTTCCTATAATTTTTTCGTCATTAGAGGTACTATAGGAACACAAAAATCGCGAAAAAATTATGAGAAATTCATTACTGAAACATTATATTTTATATAACATAGTAATATAATATACAGTTATATCATAGTAATAATAATTATTATTATTTTCGAATGATACTTTTTCGCAAGGTTCCGGTTGAACATTCATCCCTTTGGTCAAACATTTGGTTAAAAATTCATCTGTTTTGGTTAAAAATTAACTTCTTTCCTGGAAAATTCATCTTTCTGAATTTCCAAGTTAAAATGGTTCTAAAATATTCTACTTATCCGCTTAAACACTACATTCTTTGCTTGAAAATTCTTCTCTTTTGCTAGAAAATCTTTTTTTGATTGAAAATTCAACTATTTTGTTGAAAATGTAATACATTTCGACTTTAAATGCATGAAATTCAAAGCGCTTTTACATAACAGGCATGAATTCGCGCTAGAACCTAATACCCTCGGATTGTGATGAGTATCCATTAAAAAGATTACGGGGACTTATTAGCGTGAACTAAATGTTTCCTAGCTTTAAGACTTTAAAAAACGGAACGGTCTACTGTTCAAGGCAAGTGAATTTCTGTGGTGAACAGAGACTATGTGGTCGGGCTGACCGTGAGCTCGCTCCTCTCAGATTCGAACAGGAGCTGCGTCAATTCACGGCTGAGCGAGGCGAGTGAGCAAGGCGAAGAAGGCGAGGACTGATTCGTGAAATCGTTTTCGATCTCCTAGTCCGGTAACCAGCAACAGTTTTGTCCGCGGTACGGTCCTGTACTTAAATTACGTAACAGCTTGGGGGGGGGGTTGCATATTTCGTAACAATTTATTGTGCT
>JAABKJ010014257.1:0-10141 GCA_011634705.1 Andricus grossulariae
GTGGTTCCTGACCATTTTTAGGAGAGGATCTTTCCCATTTGCAACGATGTAAGCTGTACTCAAAACAATTCGGTTATTCGGTTAGGTATTCATATATATATAAATACATATATTTATATTTTAGGTAATTTTAGGTACAGGCATAATACTATTTCCAGTACCACCCCAGTACCGACAGACAACTCCCAGCCCAGTGGAATTTTGTACTAATTCCAGAACCGCGCCTGTACCGATATCCGACCGGCGGTACTGGCGCGATACCAAGCCAGTTGTAAATTTTTACTTGGGTGGTAGTAAGTAACCGGTGACAAAATTCCACTAAGTGAACCAGTCAAATCTCACTGAGCATCAGTGACACACTTGTGGCTGTTTCAGCCAGTGAAATTTCACTGGTTTATTTTAAGAGAGTAGGCATTATATATAATTCAGGGTTTTCAACTTTTCACACAATAAGATTAGATGACATTATGTAATTATCAATATAACATAAGATGAGATACAAAACATCTAATACTTGCATACAATTTTTCTCAAATTATTGCCTGCAGCTCTGGTTCTTAAAAAAACGATATGTTTCGCCTAGTTATTTATTTCTTACAGTGTTATACTTTGAAAGAAAGGAAGCTCATAAATTTTTTGTTTGTTGAATATATACTGCACACATATTTTTCTGCAGCATACTTTAAAATCTGCCTTTCTAAAATGTCTTCAAAGCCTTTAAAATTTCCTACTACTTCATATGTTCAAAACGTGTTGAAAACTGTACGATTTTAGAGTTTTCAATAGGTACTTTGTCAACTACAGTTACGAATACTTCAATCAAATTCCATACGTTGATTCGAAGCACGTCTTCTCAATCTCGTACATTGAGTTACATACATTTTAGATACATTTTACGAGTCGAAAAATAAAAACCTCAGAGATTCTTAAGAAATATTCAATAAACTCTGAAGAGCAGATAATGCGAAAGTTTTCCGTACATGGCACATTCTCTGGTTTTCGAAAATCCCCCGAATTTAGAACATTACGATTTTCGCATGCTCGTAGGATCCGTGCACTTCACCCGGAAATTCTTCCTTTATTTCCGGCGAATTTGGAATTCCTAGCACGCAAGCCAGCCCTTCCTTTATAGGGGTGCTGTCGAGGATTCAAGGAGGGGAGGAATTTATTCGCCGAGCGAGTGCGCCACTTATGCACTGGGACGGTTAGAGGAGGCTTTTGCGAGCTTGCAAGCTCGCAGGATGCTCGCAAATAGTGTAGACCAAATCCTACGGTCAATTAGGGACGCTGACTCTGCTAACCGTCTGTCTCAAAGTCTTCTCCTGAAAAACTTTATGACTACAGTTAACTAAAATTTTATTGACCCATGCAATTACCCGTGTTCAAAGACTCGTTAAAGTAATTTAAGTTGCTTCTCTTACCAAAAAAAAACTCTTCGCAAAAAGTTACAGGCGTGTGTTTCTCTGCACATAATTTATTTCCTGTACTCTCCGAATCTGAATTAGTAAGAAAGTAATAATTAAACAGCGTCAAGCCGTTCACTAATTACTTTAGAAACAAAAATATACATATTTATACCGAGTAAAAAGAAAGTGTCCTTGAGGAAATACGATGAGATTCCAATTAAGCACAACCAAAGTGACAAGTATAAGACATCTTAGTACTAAGAAACAAACTTTTCTTAAGATTGTTTACAAGTTCAAATGGGAACAAAAGTACTAGAAAAATTATGTTTTATTTTTTCCATAATGTTTTCAATTGCTGATAGGATTTATATCCCAAAATAGTGCTGCTCCTTTTTACAAGGACTCTGAATATTTCTTCGGTATTTGATTCCTATTTCAGAAAAAAAAATTTTGAGACAATAAGTCCTGTAAGTACATAGAAATATTGTAGTACGTTTGTCCCAACAGCATTCTGCCACGTAGGGACTCTTTTTGGACTTTTTTCGAACATGCGTTTGGAATTGAATACATTTCGGGGAAAATAAAATTTAATTTGTTAAGTTATTTTGTCCAGAAAATAATTTTCCATAGCAAAACTATATGCAAACATGTTCAAGAATAGATTGTTTTGTACGCGTAAATAAAATTAATGAAAAAAAAATCTATAAGTTTCGCATCCGGTATGGAGCCGACCACAAAGAATTTCCAAATATTTGAAAGGTAACTAAAGAAGGAAAAGAACTCTTTAAACTTGGGAAAAAGCTATAATGTTCCGATTTATCAATATGGGAGTTCACTATTGTGGCCAATTTAGTAATGTGTTTGTTGATAACGTTCCGCGTCTATATAACACGGCCACCAAGGCAAACGTTAGACATCGGTTTCAGCTTTAAGTGGCTCAAACTTGTTTGAATTTAATACTCAGTTCTCTATATTAATTATTCAAGAGAAAAAATGACGAATACTATAAAATTTTTAATCTTTCATTTCACTCTCTTCACCCAACACATAAAAAATATCGTCGATATTCACGTGAAACCTCTCCTTTCTTGGAGATATTATTCTTTGTAGAATAGGAAATGTTCAATTACACTTCGAGGGTAAGATTAAAAATATAGGGCGTTTATTCATATTGGAAGATAGCTTGGACAGCACAATAAAATTAATGCTTGATACCTCTTAAATGCTTGATGAAACGTAGGAATTTCTTTACGTTTTTAATTCGCCAAGATGAGGTTGAAAGAAAATGCTTTGTTCCGTCATTCCAATTTTCACCATCCTCTCAGGGTGAACTCCAGGCCTGACGATGGAATGGCCAAGACAGGAGAATTTAATGCAATTTTTTTCTTCTTCTGGCGGCATTATCCCCACGGATCAACTTGTCTGTTTCTCGAATTATCGTAAAGCCTGCCTTTGCGCGAAAGTTAATACTAACTGAAGCTCCCGCTTCGTGACGTAATTTGTGAAAATTACTGTGATTTTTCTCTATAGATAACTGAAATATTTATGAAATTTTGCAATTCGATTAGAAATTTCGACATCGAGGAAGTAAATTGGGAAAAATATGATTTTTCAGGAAGCACGTGTGTGTTGTCGGAGTTAAAATTCTTCCCATATATGTTGGCACGTACATCCTAAGTTTATGCTTTTGTACATTAATGAAGATAATTTAATTACTTTTACGGAAAGAAAAATATTACATTCTTGGTAAAAATTGTATCTGTCCATACTAGGGTCCTAAAAAAAAATGATTTTCGAATCTGAACACGCACTCTAACCTAAGTTGTACCTTTTTAGTAAGAATATAAAAAATCGGATATGGTATAAAGGTCACCTATTGGAGTTTTGTCTTTTTGGATGTTTCAATGTTCTCAATATCTTGAAAATGCATGCATTAAATTTTTGTAAATATAAAATTATCCCGTTTAATATTACCGTCATTGTAAATAATTTATTGAAAATTTTTTCAATCATTCGTAGGTAAACAATAATTTTTTCTTGCGTGTTTTACGTTTTTCTAGAATAAGAAACTTTTTTATTTTACTTATTGTTGTATGTAGAAATTGGAACACCGTATGTGTAATTCTTATAGAAAAAAATTAAACCAGGAAGATACAAAATATTATTTTCCTTAAAAATGAGCCTAATTTTTTATGTAATTTGTGTTCAATGATGGTAATATAAAAGAGAGTAATGATATATGTATGTATATAAATACATATACATCCCGTGTAGAAATAGTAACAGGGATCTGACGAGGAGCCGGCCAGATAGCCCCAGTTTAAACCGGGTGCTGGCCGGGGTTACTGGCCGGGATCCGGCTAAAAACGTCACGGTAATCTGGTCAGATTTCGGCTTTCATACCCGCCGCGATCCGGTCGGGTAACCCGGCCACAGACCGGTTACAAAATTTTGCTTCAGGCGAGAAATTGGTAACTTAGATTGTGTTTTAAGGCTCATCGTGAAGAATACGATGAACTTTAAATGTAAAATCAAGTTATCAAATTCGCGCGAGGAAATTAGAGAAGAGTTTCAACCACTGATGCTAGAATCTCATACCCATTGTTTTATTTTAGAAACCACGTGGTGATTTGAGGTTAGGAAGTAGGAAAGGAAAAAATGAATACACAACACTATAATTTAACAAAAAATAATAATTATTTGCGCATTAAGTGGGGGTTTCAAACTGATTGCTGAAATAAGGTTGATTTTAATACCGGGTTTTATTTGTTAACTTCGAGGAGACAGCGCGACATGAGTGCAACGTGCATTCTCGTTCGAGGTCAAAAAGTGAAAATTGCAAGTGTCTACGCCGACGCCAGGCGCAGAAGGCGTCAGATACGGCGGTAAATTTGAAAGTGTACAGAGTGAACATTTTTTGAAAATAGAGAAAATTGTAACAATTCTGCTAATACACATTGCAGAATCGATAACAGTTTTAATTAATAAGTTAAAACATTGCAAAGAATTAAATGTTGTTTTCTTGAGAATTTTAAAAAGCTAAATTCTGTTTTACTGATCTAATAAATCCGTAAGTACGTCTTTGATAATGGCACGGCTCTTAAAAAATGTATAATTTCTACAAAAAAGTATCCTGACCAGTGCCCGATCGGCTCTCGACCATGAAGTATAACCAGGGTTGGCCCAGCCGGTAACCGGGCGGCTCCCGACTGTGAAACCCAACCAGGGGTAGCCCGGCCAGGATCCGACCAGAAACCTTGTTGTAGTAGGGCCAACCGGGGAAATTTATTGTGAAAATAAAAACCTAAAAAAAGACAAAACTAAAAGGTGCTACTTAGGCTATAGTATGCTTATTCAGGTTCGAAAATATTTCTTTTTGCCTTATAAAATGAATCACCGTGGTGTATACTGACGATAAAATCTTCAAACAAAGTCAAAAAGTTCTAGTTGAAGTCTACCAGAAATTAGTATATTATATCATATACGATTTATACGAATTTAGGAGTATTACACTGATACCAGCAGAATTTAAGAGAAATCTAGAGTATTCAGTGAGATTAGCGAAATAGTAAGTGAGATCGGAAAATTGAAGGGAAAACAAGAGTATTAAATGGAATACAAGAGAATTAGATTCTAATTCTACAGAATTGCAATCTACTAAATTGAACGCAAAAAAGTTGGATGCAATGTAAAAGAACTTACTGGAGTTAAACAGAATTTAATTTAATTCAAGGGTATCAAATGTAATGCAAGATAATTAAACGAGATTGTATAGATGGATTTTTTCTTTTTTCTCAACCAAATTACTAGTAATCGGCAAAATAAACATGAAAATTATTTTAGATCAATACCCTAATCGACACAAGAAATATCGAAAACGGAATTTAAGATATTTAAATAGAATACAGAGGAATTGAATAGAAAGCAAGGGAATTGATTGTGATCCAACAGATTTGCTCGGAATTCGAGAGAATTCCTTGGAACTCAAGTCATTTTCTCAAAATTTAGGAGAATTGATGCGAATTCAAGAACATTAAATAGAGTTCAACATAAATAAATTAAATCTGGCAGAATTTAATGCGATTCGATGTAATTAAATGCAATGTAATAGTATTCAACGAAATCAAGCCCATTTTCAGCGCATTCAACTGAAATCAATCAAGTTTAACTGTCTGCAATTATGATTGGTTGAATAATGCTTAATAAATTATAATTTGTCGAAATAAAAATTATATCAATGTTAATTCGGAAATATAAAAATTATTACAAATGGAGTATATTCCTGAACCTCCTAAACAAGCTTGCCTGAAAGTAATGAAATTATTATTCACATTTATTACTCAATTATTTAACTTATAACGTGCTACTACTTTGCTAGAATATGTATATTAAATTAAAATTGTTCAAGTTTCTTCTTTCAGCCATAATTTTCCATGAATTTATCGTGTGTATTTAAGTTTTACATATAAATTTTGTGCTTTGCGCAATGTAATAATAATTCGGAGAGCTTGTGAATAGCAAATAAAGGCAGTAGTAGAGCCCGAGTGAGAGAAAGCTCTGCTCTCTTTACATACTAAGTACACAGTTCTCGTTCTACGGTGTGCGACAATTTTTTTTTAGTTTCCTGCGAAAGAGACAAAGAAAGTCGAGAAAAACCTGGAGTGAGGAACATACAGTGCGTTGCGTTAGCCTTATCTGCAAAAGAGAAAATGACACTTTTGCACAGTGTCTACTGTTGGAATGTTTCAACAAAGGCTAAGTTGGTGCTCCTTATAAAATATGACTTAGTACAAATATATAACTGCCACTATTTTCTTTTCAATATTGCGAAAACAATGTGTTGATTTTAATTATGATTTTGGGTAACCTGTGCAAAATTAGATCCCTTGTTTAACAAGATTTTGATCCTCATATATTCAGCTCAATGTTTATTGTGAATATATATCAGATAAAAAAATCTTATTTTCTGCAATAGAATATAAAATATAGCTTTGTTTATTAGTGCATGGAAGAATTTTTACTCATTTTTCCCGATTAAAATGATTTGAATTGGTATTGGTTCTAGAATGATAAATTTACATTATGTGTCCGTGAAAAAAAACCAGCAATGAATCCTAGAATGTATTTGATGCAGATTGTAGTGAATTATGAATAAATTTTAACTCGTACAAGAGCAAGCAAGCAAGCTCGCACTCCACGCGCAACATGCATATTCCATTTCCCTTCTGTATATTATTCTGAATATTGAAATAAAGTAAGAACAAAATCATTTGATATCCTTAATTCAGCTATACATAAAGGTTTGAAGACTGAAAAATTTATTTGAGCAAAAGTAATCGCTCTATCAAAAATCCAAGAACATAGTTGGTTTTTCGTCTCAGCAATATCTCTAGGATTTTTTAAGTAAGCAAGAAAAATTATTAAAAAAAAAAATGTTATTCGTTATAAACTATTTGGACCTCATCATGAACAAATATATCATTATGTAAACAAATACAATGTTATTAGTATTATTTTATGTTTTTAATTGACAAACGTCCAAGAATGTGTACTTACATTATACTGAAAAAAAGATAATATCATTGCCAACTCCAACCAACCACTCATGGTCAACAACTAATTGATTAAACATTGTTTCCATCATATGCATGCTCACTTCATACCAAAAAAGCCTGTGAATATATGTAGATTCGAAATTTCGGACTTTTATTTAAAAGAAGCAAATAG
Organism: Andricus grossulariae; assembly: GCA_011634705.1. Taxonomy (NCBI): domain Eukaryota; kingdom Metazoa; phylum Arthropoda; class Insecta; order Hymenoptera; family Cynipidae; genus Andricus; species Andricus grossulariae. Next base: position 7,134 of record JAABKJ010014257.1, read on the forward strand.
TCCTATAAAAACTAAAGGCATCGTTGGATTCGTCTCAGCTACATCTCTAGGAGTTTTTTCAATCACGCAAAACAATAATTTTTCCAAGCTATTATAATGTTTATAATATTTATAATTTTGATAAACAATAATACAACAACAATCAAACAAATGACAACTAAAAGACATTCTTCAAACTTCATGGAATGCAAATAACTTTGAACACTGTAAAAACTCTCATTTAAGCATTGTTTTCATCCCCTCTATTCTCACTATAAACAAAAAAAGAATGTGCACAGTAGATTTGAATTTTTGGACTTTTATTCAAAAGAAACGAATAGAACTATAAAAAACTAACGGTATCGTTGGATTCGTCTCAGCCACATCTCTAGGAGTTTTTATAATCAAGCAAAAAAAGTTAACAATCATAACGTTTTTAATAATTATATTTTTTCAACTAATAATGTAACAACAATAAAACACAGATAAAAACTCTCAAACATTCTTCAAACTTCATGGAATACAAACAATTTTTGAACAGTGACAAAAACTCTAATTTAAATATTGTTTTCATCCCCTCCATTCGCACTACATACAAAAAAAGCATGTGAATGCAGATTTGGTCATTTATGTTTGATTGTTGTTGTATTATGGGTTAAAAATAATGGATATCATAAACATTATAATTGTTAAACAAAATTTATTGATTAAAAAGCTCCTACAGATATGGCTGAGATGAATCTGACGAGACCCTTCGTTTTTTTATAGGACTATTAGTTTCTTTTGAATCAAAGTCCAAAATTCAAAGACCAAATTCAACACAAATTATTCTGAACCAACCTTTCAACCCTTTACAATTCATGCCCCCTAATCCGAATGAATCTAAAACCACATTTCTGTCCTTTCCGATCCTTCCATTCAATGCGCATGAAACCAAAACCAATTAAAAGCCAACTTTCGATCGTTTTCATCCCGTGCATTTTAACCGAATTTATTCTAAATTATTTCGGACCCCCTTTTCAATCATTTTCAATCCGTGCATGAAAGCCCATTTGGAATTTTGGATCATTTTTAAAAATCTTTTATCGAAAATTGTATAGAGTTATGGAAGCTTACTCTTTTTCCGAAAAAATGTCAAAAATCAGTACTCTTCTGATAAATATTTGTTGTTTCAAGTACAGACCTTTTGTCAGCAGACTTATTTTCAGTGTTCCGCTTTCGATGTTCTCCAATATGAACGAAACGAAAGAGTACGAAGCAGGATCTTGATTTGCAAAAAATGACCTGCCTAGTAATCCTGAATACGGCGCAGCTCCCACATCAACCTAGATTGTGGAACTGGAATAAACGACCTTTGCAGCACAGGCACAACTTCAGTTTCTGTTGCACTTGATTCACCATTCGGCCTTCACATCTTGCTTCAAAGAACAAAGTCTCGCACAGCATTACAATTTAAATGTGAATCAAGATTTTTCCATTACATCTATTGTAAAATAAATCTTAACAATAAGTATCTTATAATCAATTCTTCGAAAAATTATAAATTCTGTAAAATCTCGTAAACACAAGGGCAATGATATCCTATTATCTTAAATTGAATCGAAATAGTATTTTCGAACTGATAAATATATTTAGTAGTTCATTAATGTTAAACCTATCACATATACTACAGTACATGTCATGTCAAGTGGTTTGCATTAATGAAGTGTAAAAAAAGAGATTAATTTTTTCTATATCCGTTAAATTTACAGAACGTTCAATATAAATATATGGACAACATTACCTTTTAGTAGATTCTAAAAGAAGTTCTTGTATCTCGATAAATCAACTGATTTTCTCTACATTTCACCTAACTTCCAGTAAAATCTATAAATTATAGAAGAAACTCAGTTTAGATTCTATTAACAGTTAGGTGAAATGTACAGAAATTAGGTTTGATTCAACTGAACTTCTTGTCCGTAAATTCATGTTTTGGAAGTTAAAATGAATTTTTGAAATTTTGCTGAAAAAAGCTATGCTGAATGGACATTTTCTTCTTTTCGCAAAGGAATCAATCATGATGGGTCTCCTTGTTCACCCCCATCATTGATCTGAGACGGAAAATGTCACGTCCACGCGTCGATTATGATGGTAATATTGAAATCCTTTTGTCATTGTATACTGCTCTCATTACTCCAATGACAAATGCTTCCAAACTCATACTGCAGTTGGTATACTAACATATACATATAACGAACAAATGCGTTTCAAACTGTCAATAAGTTCTTCTAAAACATTATTCATCTGATAAAATTGTCTAAGTATAGCTCTTCTCAAAAAGAACTCAAGAATCAAAGCACAAAAGCCCTAGAATTTCTCAATTTCACAATCTGGAAAATGTAGGACATGTAGGTTCTTCAAGTTTTTTTTTCAAAAGGTGTTTTTTTCGCCGAGCATGACCCATTAAAACACTTTTGTTTTGCAAATGAGGAAAAAACATTTTGGGTTCTTAGTGTTTCATAGGAAACTTTTATAATTTCGTGTCAGTGGTCGTCTGTCTCTCCGGTTGCCTACAAAAAAACCATTCAAGTGATGACCTTGAGGTTTTGCTTGAGCTAACAGTACATCAGTAACATAGCTTTCAATATAAGCAGTTATGAGTGAATTTGACCAAATTGAGAAAATCGATTGTGACATTGTGGCTGAAAGGGAGCCGAACTATAATAGTCACCCGCGATTGATTAATGCCTCAAATCAGAGTTTGGTGACACTTCAAATTGGGCCTAGCAGCATTCTAAGCGGTACCCTTCATATTCTGATAATATATTTGGGGTACTTCGTTCCATTATTTTCCTCGCCTCTTGGCAAACGACAGCGGTACTTCGATCCTCTAGATACCTTACCTTGTTGCACGCTTCGATAGTACATCAATCTGCTATTCTTACGGGGACGTATGGTATAAAATAGTGATGGGACATTATTATATCATTAAGCCGTTTCCCTTTCGGGGTAGGCGTGAATTGCTCGGTTGGATAGTAGTAATGTGTGGA
>JAABKJ010014258.1:0-10141 GCA_011634705.1 Andricus grossulariae
ACCTACTTGAATCACTTTGACTACTACATATTTTTAAAATTGTATGAAATTGCAATGTATGAAAAGTATTAAATCAGTCAGTAATAATTAAATAAAAATAATAAAATAAATAACTCAGAAACTCATATGATCATCACAAAGCCGATTTTATAATTCACCCCTACGACATTCATGTATCTATATTTGTATATTCAGGTATGTATATTTGTCTATTCATGTATATAAAAATGTGTTAAATTCGGAAACGCATTAACACTGAAAATTTTCGGTTGGGCTTCGTCAGAATAAAATAAAAAAAATTTGTTAATCGCAGAGTTTTGGAAAAATCGCGTATTTTACTTTTGTTTCTTAATCTGCAAAATATGCCCAATTTTTAAAATTTGCAGATTTTTTATTTGAGTTCTTATGAGTAAAATTGATTTTTTGTATCGAGGTCTGAAAATGAAAAAAATATAGAAGCTGAAAAAATTACGAATATTTTTTTTACCATAGAAAAACTTTTTTATGTTCAAAATGTACTTTCAAAAAAGTTGAAAAGATCAGGTCGTTAACAATGACGAGTTAATATAAAAAATTCAGCAACTCGTTCTTTTTTAACGATCTGATCTTTTCCAGTTTTTTGGAAGTATATTTTGAACGTAAGAAAGTTATGCTATGCTTGAAAAAATTATTTGTAGAAATTGTAGACTTTTTTCATTTTCAGGTCCTTATAAAAAATAGAATTTTCCCCATATAAACTTAAATAAAAAATCTGAAAAAATTCTGAAAATGAGGCATATTATGCAGATTAAGAAACAAAAATAACATTCACAATTATTCCAAGACTGCGATAAAAAAATTCTAGACTCTCATTTCGGCTTCGGCCAACCGCAAGATATTTATCGAATCACTTCAAATTTTATACACATTATTAGGTACCCAAAAGGAAACTTTTCAGTGCCTGTTGGACTTGTTTGCACCATACAGCAGCTTTCAATATTTCGGCTACATATTTTCTTTCCGATGGACACCTACTTCTGTTCTAAACGTTTTTAAAAACCAAAAAATATCGTGTTTGATATCAAATGTATAAGGATAAAACAAATAATCCGAAAATATATGATCCAAACACCTTAGTGTTATATTAAGAAAAATGTTCTCATGTTATTTCTACGTTTCGGGAACAAAATAGTCCGTGAAATTAGACATCAAAAAAATTTTAAATTTCACTTCAAAATGTAAAAAATTAAATTAGGGTTAAATTCTTTAAACTCCAAAGGACTTGATGAATATTCGTACATACAGCACTGATTTCCATCACGTGGCTTCTGGTGTATCTCTGTGCGCGTGCGCCTACCCATCAAAGCTAGTGAAGAAGTTTACGAGTGGGGACTACTTCCCTCCGAGGTTTTCGATGCGACGAATTCCGGTCCAACGGGTCCTACTGCATTGCAAAAACAATAGAAACTAACTCGTAGAGGTTGCGAAATCAATAGAAACTACCTATCAAATCAGAAAGGTACACCAGTGACGCGGAAAATGTGAATACAATTGTGAAGAATCTTCTCTAATACGAGCAAACTCCAATCAAGGGCATGTATCAGATGAGAGGAGTGGCTGGCTTGTAATCTGGCATGAAAAGGCCATTAAAGTCATTAGTTTATGAGTAGGTTCAGCGAAAAGAATTGGCTATAGTCTCATGCCTGGTAGATATCATTAAGGTAGAGTTGTTTTTAAGGTCTCATAAAGTAAGAACTCAAGAAAATTGGGTTGAAATGATGCAACGTGAAACTGCGAATACCTCTCTAATGTATGCTCGCTTATATTTTGTTGCAAAGATCACTTTAGCGTAAGTAATTCCTTATTCTTTAAAAAAAAAACGTGTTAAAAATTATTTTCCTAACGCAGGTAAATGTCTTGTCCTAATACTTACAATAGTTTTTGTTGTTTTTATGTAAATAGAGACCTAGAGTCTTTTAACCTCAAATCATATAATATTGACCTTAAAACGTACATTTGAACGTAACAATTAATTTCTGTGAACAGTTATGTTTTCGCAAGATTATAGTTTTATACATATAATACAAGGAAAAATGGATAATCAGGATTTTGTAATTAATTTTTTTGCAGGAATTCTTCGACTCATTTCTGTAACTTCAGGAAGTAATTTCAAGTAATATTTAGTTAAAAAAATATATATATGTATAACAGGTTAAACAACCACTGCAGGGTCCCACTAAAAGCAACTGCCATCTATGGAAATAATACCGGCCCCTAGTAGAACTTCAGTAAATCACACCTGTGGCCACGTCTCAACGACCGTGAGATTGGTGGCTACAGGGCACGACCGAACCACGACAGGACCGTGAGACCCTCCTGTGTCTTAATGGCACGGACCGACCCAAGGATAACAGCCTTCTGCATCCATCCCGCAAGTGCCTTACGTCTTACGAATCAGTAATAGTTTCGCACCTCCGAGAAGACCGATCACAAGGACAATTATTTCAACCGAATATTTTGGGTACAGTCGTTGCAGCTCCCTTCTAAGGTCCAAAAATCGTAGTTCCAGAAAATTGGGCACTTCTCGTTTTGGAGGATTGACCCGATTTCCCTCGGAGCATTTGGCAGGAAAGGGTCGCAGTCAACACATTATGTGTCCTAGGTACTCACGATGTGCAGCTCAAGCTCTGCATCTAACGCTGCGAACAGCTTAACGTAAATTGTGGCTACGGTATACCAAGGTAGAAGTGACAAATTCCTGGCACGCGAAAATGAAACTCTGTACCTGAATTAAGTCCTGATGATCTGAGGAAAGCACAAATTTGCTTCTACGATAAGGGCTGATCTTCTATATTTCTGTGAAAGTTGCCGTGCATTTTTTTGTCGAGGAGCTGTTGGCGGAATTTCTCAACCTCTGCTTTCTTTACTCAAGCTTTTAGAAGTGAGACATCTAGATAGAGTGTTTCACTTTCCTCACTTTGTAAAGGAACGCTCCTTTGCCAATCATCTCGTGTTCCTTGACCATTTTTTGGAGAGGATCTCTTCCATTGTCAACCATGTAAGCTGTACCCAGAACAAGCCAGTTATGAAGACATACTACCCAAAACGAGTAGAGTAGAACCGGGACGGAAAGAATTTTAGTCGCGGATATCTTGTTAAAAGCCGACAGATTTTAGAAACCAAATTTGTCGAAGAGGACGCTTGTATCAGCTTCGCGGAGACTCCTTCGCTGATATTATGTCCTGAATGCGGCTCTGAGGCACGCCTAGTTATGTATAGGTCTCTCCAGAGTCAAGATGTCTAACAACACTCGTATCCACTAGCTTAGGGTCTCCGGGAATGCGAGTAATTCGTCCTCGCTGCTGATTAATCTTGGCACACTTTTCTAATCCTCAGTCCATACCAATCTCTCCTATGTACTCTTCGACGATATTTAAAGCACTCTGAAGTCGTTTTGAACTAGAAGCATAGATCTTCAGGTCATCCATATAAAATACATGAGTGACCTTATGCTCGCGATAATTTTATTCGCAACAGAAGTGCCCAGGAGAATTGTGTAGTGCGAGAGATAGTGGCAGAAGTGTGATGCAAAAGAGCAGAATAATCATGGTTTCGCCCTGAAAGACGCCCCTCTGGCAGGTGAAGCTGTTCGTTGTCCCAGGATAATTTCCAGATCAGATAGTAAATCTATTTTTCCTCAGGGGGAACAATCTCTCTACGCATTTTACTATGTGTGAATGAACCTTCAAGCTTTCCAACAGACAGGTGATAAGTATATGAGAGGTTGAATCGAAAGAACATCCCTCTTCAAACTGTAACCCGAGGTTACAGTATGATCCTAAATTATTCCATCCTTTAGCTCTGCCCAAAGGGTTGATTTCCTATAAGTGTCGATGGTGACCGACAAGTCCCGAAAACCTGATAACCAGCACTTGAGCACCGAACGCCAGTTTGTTACCAAACCGCGTAACGTGAGTTATCCCCAGAGCTGGGCAGTAATTGGTGAAAAAAGGATTTTAAGAAGAAATTACATGTATGCTAACTTTTATTTGAATTACATTTGAAGGTTTTGTGAATCATCCTATGTAATTAACCCAAATTACAAGTTACTCGTATGTAATTTCTATTTTCTGCCAAATACAGGAGGTCTAATTACTAATTTATTTTAAATACACAGCCAAAGTAATTTCAATTATTTCTAAGTTAGTTTGATGAGAGGAGTGAAGAAATAGAGTGGGCGAGGTGGACTGCGCCTTAGATTTCTGCAGTGCATAAGGCTTCGCAATGCACTTATACGGCAGTAAGGGATGCGAAGTAGACTACATGGCACATACCGATGCGCAGTACAGTTATATGGTACATAGGGCTGCGAAGAAGATTTATACAGTAAGTAGAACTGCGCCGTGAAGTTTTACGGCACTTAGGTGTACGCACTAGACTTCTAGGGACAGGGTTGCGCAGTAGAGTTCTAAAGTATATAGGAATGCACAAAGCAGTTCCAAGACGCTTATCGGTGTACAGCATACTTACATGTTACATGCGGAGGCGCAGTACACTTACACAGTACGTAGGATTGTGCAGAAAAATTCTACAATACATAGCGCTGCGTAGTGAAGTTGTACGATTCTTAGAGGCGAGCAGTAGACTTCTACGAAACATAAATGGCTCCTGTGGCACATACGGGTACGCAGTAAAGTTATGTGGTACACAGGCTTGAGCAGTACAGTTCTGACATACATAACGTTGCGCAGTGCAATTCTTCGACACTTAAGGATGCGCAGTAGACTTATATCGCACATACAGGTGCACTGCTCAGTAGCATGTGCTTAAGAACTCTAATGCACATCCCTTTGTACCATATAACTGTAGTGAGCTCCACCCCTGTCTCGTAAAACACTTCTGTTATGTTAATACTCACACTAATTCTGAAGTAATTGAAATTACTTTGACTGTAATTGAAATAAATTAGTAATTGGAATTTGTGTTTTTGGCAGAAAATACAAATTACGTAGGAGTAATTTGTAATTTAATTCACTTACTCTGGAAAAAACGTAATGCCCCTTAAATGTAATTTAATTACATTGGAGTTAAAAACATGTAATTTGTCGAGTGTATTTGAGATTTCTTTTACCCAGCTAGTTGCTAATTCTGAACTGGTTTCCCAACACCGTAAGTTGGTGAAATAAACCGCGTTTCTTTATAATATCTAGTGTTATTACTGTCTGTGCCTCATCTCAGCTTCCCTTTTTCCCAATTTCTTTATATTGCAACCAATTTGCGGGAAGTTGGCTACAACTTGACACCCAACGGTTTTAACCCACCACTTGTCCCAATTTTCATTCCTGAAATTGTCCAAAGTAATAAAATTCCCCGCTGAGAAAGGGAACGCTCAAGAGATACAGAATTTCGACCGTTAAAAATATTGTTTTGAAATAATGTGATTGAATAGAGTAAAAATGTGATAAAATATGAACACGTATATAGGACAGAATACGCTAAGTGTTTCCACCTAAAATTATTATTATTATTTTTTGATTGTGTTAAAACTTGATTAAATTATAGTCATAGTGGACCTATATTAATTCACATAACCATTGGTCTATTTATCAACCAGTTGTCTATATATTTATATTTTTTATTTACTTTAAGACTATCATAACCATTTTTTCTTCATTATGAATTTTTTTTAAATCAAAATTAAAGTTGATTTTTTGTAAAAAAAAAAATATAGAAAAATTATTCTTTAAAAAATAGCTTTTTCTACACTCTTTAAAGTTATGTAGAAGAAAAAGTCTAACTTCCCTCTTAATTTACATTTAACTATCTTGAGATGATTTTTTGTGTGTATGTATATTATATAATCATAACGTGATCTCCTTGAGTGTAAAAAAACCCAATTTGACGATGAAATTATTTTCAGCCCACTTTTTCTTCTACATGATTTCAAACAGTGTAAAAGAAGCTATTAAAAAAATTTGTATGTGGTTTTTTTTTTCTTCAAAAAATCAATTTTAATTTTGATATAAAAAAAAAACATAACGAAAAAAAATTGTTATGATAGTCTTAAAGTACATGAAAAGAGATTTCCAAAACACTATAATAAAAGTCCAATCGGATAATCCTAAAATAAGTTACACTAATATGAAGTTGAAAAAACACCTGAAAAAGTGAAAACTTCAGGCCCGGTTGATAAATGGACATATGGTTTGATGAATTAATATAGGTCCACTAGGACTATAATTTAGCCAAGTTTCAACCCGATCAAGAAAAAAAAATTTTAGGTCGGAACACATGACGTATTCTGCCCCATATGAAAGAATAGAAAAATAATAACAAAGTTTGGAACAAATGTAGACAAATTTTTTCTGGCACAAGGAAAAAAAATCATACAAAAATAATTGCGAAGTTTTTGAACAAGTGGTAAAGAAAAATAGGTTTAAAGGTAAAATTAATAGGAAATATGAGCGCAAATAGAACAAAAAAACCGCATAAATTTCAAATGTAGAAAGTGAAAGTAACGCGTTAACAATATCGTAAAAAATCGCAATGAAAGACTACGCAACAGGGCGACCGTAAAACGTCTACTTAAACTTAAATATCAACTCTAAGCTTGGCTCGATGTTTGAATTTTCAGTCACAAAATAAAATTATTTCGGAAGTCATTACGTAGAGAAATAGAATTTTAGTGCTTTTGAGAAATGAGAATTAATTTGGCATTTAAAATATAATACGTACAAAATTAATAAATAGAAGGAAAAATGGAATAGAAATAAATAAAGCTAGCTAAACTATTAATAAAATTACTTTAGGAATAAGTAGCAGTAGAATAAGTAGTTCCAAAAATAGCAGAGCAAATCCCCGCCAGAGAAATAGAATGTAGCGTAGAAATAAATGCAGATGAAAATCGCACAAGGAGAGAAAGAAATTGGAAGTTTTTAGGAACAAATAAAAGTCATTCGTAGCCAAATCAGACTCGTCCCGAAAATAATGCCATTCATAGGTAATCCTTTTGCCGCCAAACTCACAATTTGGCATTTCCTCATTTAGAGTCCGAAAGAATAATTTATTAGCGCCAATAGATTGGTGATTGGATATACGAGGATTCTAGGGTTGTCTATACAGCATTACCAGACACGTATGATGAAAATTTGATTAGGGATAGAAGTAGGGAGAGAAAGAATAGATAAGAGAAAAATTAATTACCAGAAATAATCTTACAAGAAGAATGAGAAGAATTTAATAGGGACATAAGTAGTAGAAATGAGACGTATGAAATTGACTTATTTCTTAATAAAAAAAGGTGCATAATAAATGAGTTAGAAGATTTGATAGCATACGATGAATTTTTAAGTCGAGAAAGAGAGGCATTAAGAAAAAAGCGCGAAATTATAGACAAACTACAGGACACAGCTACGCCAGAAAAATGATCCGTGAGAACAAAAGATAATATTAGGAGGCCAGACTCAATGCAAGGTTAACCAAAGAATAGTCACAACCAATCAAATGCAAATAAATCTGCAGCATGTTTCCCATTTGGCATGACACAACCACCCTTCTAGTTTATGCAAAATCAGTCTTTTAAATTTAGGAATAGTATAATGATATTTCAGCTCAATTTGTAGACGGTTTATATCGATTCAAACGAGACAGAAATAGCAAAGTCGAAAATAAGGGGTCAAATTTGAAAAGTTTCTGAAAACAAGAATAACATTAGTTTACATTCATTTGCACATTAGTGCAGCTATATTTTTCTAATGCATTTTGACCTGCTATACTTGAAAATTGCATCAAAAAAATGTTGTATGGATTGGTTTCCGAAATATGAATTTTGAAGAAAAAAAATTTTGATGATATTTTTACTCTGTGAACCATATCACAAGTTAGATACGACAGTTGCAAAAGGTAACAAGGTAAAGATGATTGAATCTGCAATGAATATTAGTCTCATTTTCCGTGGTTGATTTGGTAGTTGAGGTGCAAGAAACCAAAATATTCAAAAAGTGGTTGTTTTAGATGAAAATAATCATACCAAATGTTTTAATCTCCCAAGGGAACATAGAAATTTCAGAAATATGCCAAGTTTTGAATTGTTTCCGTGCAGCTCGCACTTGTGAAGAAAATGCGATATTGACGGGAAAATCTATGGATAATCACAAAATTTATGACCATTTATGTTCTTTTTCTTTCGGCATCTGTTTCTCTTATGAGGAAACAAATATAATCTCCCATCATTCTTTCATCCCAAAATCCCTGATGGCGCCGCTCCATGGACTTAATTTCTTGGTGAAACCTCTCATCAGACTCTTCACTCACATGACCGAGGTTTTCCGGAAAAAATCCAAGTGTGAATACAAGAAATGGATTTAAAGAGATATATTTACGCTTGCTGGGAAAACTGGAGGAGTAAAAGACATATGACAAAAACTGTAATAAAATAAAGTAGAACAGCAGTATTGTATACCAATTTTTACATAATTCTTGAGAAAATCTACAACAATTTTTTTATTCTTCGGGTTTTTATTATTTCTGAGGAATTCAGAAACAACCAACTTAAACGAATTCCAGGCTGCAGCCTCATCGGGTGACAAAAACGTGTGGAATTTTTCATCTTTGAACAGTCTCCTTATTTGTGGACCATTGAAGATGCCTTCCTTAAGTTTCGCTATAGAGACACTTGCAAAAGTGTTCTTAGATGAGTGAACGCTTGGACTTCCTTGGTCAGCGCTTTGACAAAGTTTTTGAAAAGTCCAAGTTTGGTGTGCAATGGTGGGAGAATGATGTTTTCCTTTTTGACGAGAGGCACATACTTAATGTATGTCGGACCAACTCAGGAGGAATATCCTTACCTGTTGCAAAGAAGCTCACCGGCGCGAAGAGGATTCATGCACAGGTTACATGACCATTGGGTCCATATGCACCCGGAATATGCTCATACAACGCCTCAGTATTTAAGAGATCAGGTATCCTTTTTACGCAAAAAAGGATATGAAGCTGTTTATCAGCAAGAAGAAGAGCAACATCCTCCAGCGAACATACCATCCGTTTCAGGAAGACCACCTTTGCAGATAGCCCATAATGCCAACATGAGAAGTAGGAGATCTATCCACCAAAAAGTCGTCCTCAGGATAGACAAATTTGCCGAAGCTAATACTGCTCTCCCCGATTTGCTCCCCGAAGATGTTAATTTCTGGAATCTGAACTGTGTAGTTTACGAGAAGGCGGTCTCCGTGTTTAGCGACAATAGAAGTAACGGTACTTCAGTAGGCCTGAGTAAGACTAGCTACCGCATTGCACAGCTTCAAATGAAAATTGAAACGGCGAGACGGCATGCTTGAAATATTCAGTGCGTGATTAGCTGCATAACATCAAATAAAAAATTCACTCCAAAAGTTAGGGCATTTGCTCCAAACTTATGGAAAGAAAATCACACGCTGAACAAGTATAAACTGTTGACTATCAAGCAACACTCGACGCAAAAAATAAGATCTCTTTTAACAGCGAAACAGCGCCTTAAACGGCGAGTAAAGTGGGTAAAACCTCACGTGCCATTATAAATCCGCCTATTCGAGAAGATATTCAAGTCTTCTGGGAGCAAGTATATGGAGACACTTATCGGCTAAATGAAGACGCTTTAGATATATCACTCTATCGTAACTTTTTCCAAAGGCAGAGGTTACAAGGTCCAGAGGAAAATTGTCCGCTAATTACTGCTGAAGAAGTGAAGAAAGTTATCGCTAGAACTAACAACTTTTCAGCGCCAGGGTCAGATAAAATCAACAACTTTTGGTGGGAGAAGTTGACTTCTGCGCACCAACATCTAGCTCGTATATCTACTACTTCCTTAAACGGAGAACAACCCATCCCGCAGTGGCTAGTGAAAGTACGTACGGTATTGATCTCTAAGATCGGAGATTTGTCAAGTCCAAAGAACTACAGGCCCATAGCTTGTTTAAACACCAGCTAAAAGCTATTGGAGTGCAATAGTTGAACAACGTGGATACAAGAGAGGGCTGGCAAGTTGCAGGGAGAACCTGTTAATAGACAGGTGTATTACCCAGGACTCAATCAGGTATCGACGCAATCTATCCATGGCTTGGATTGACTACCGTAAGGCATTCGATAACACGAACCATGAGCTACTTATTAAGCTCCTTGAGTGCCT
>JAABKJ010014259.1:0-10141 GCA_011634705.1 Andricus grossulariae
CATTTCAAAAGATGAAGTTGAGCTTATTTAATTTTCCGGCAGGTATAGACTTGGCGCAACTGACCCGTAGGATTAGAGAACCTTTTTCGATCTAGGGATTAGAGGCAGGGCAATTGGCGCAACTAACCATCGCCCGGTGACCCTACCGCTCCCCAGAAAGTGCAAAAAAAGTTTGGGAAATGCTGCCTTAATCTATATGGCCTATTGTAACTGTCACGTTCGGTCCGCTCATCTGGCCCTCAGTGAGGCTAAAAGAAATGTAGGAAAACACTTGGTTGGACGACTCAGCAAGAAACATCAAAGAATAAAAATAATCATTGCAAAACTAAACATATTAATGTAATTTGTATTTACAAAGATAATAAAAAAATGGTTGACATAACGCTTTCAAAAAGTGGTTCCAAATTTTTTTTAAATTCCATACGATTAAATTTGGGGCAACTAAAATGTGCCAGATTGAAAATGTACCTTTAAAAATTCGAAGAGTCTACAATCTACTACATGTATTGAAAACATCTTACAAAAATTCCGGCGCATAGAGCACCTTCGTCCTGAAATTCGTACCGAAAAAAATGAAGATATTCGTACCGAAATTTCTGTACACGTAGCCTCGCCATTAAAAATTGTGCCCTTTAAAAGTTGAAACATTCACAGTGAAAAAATTTTAATTATGTATTAAAAAAGAATTAAAAGTTGAAATTCACATTCATTAAAGAAACTGAGCAGTGTGGTCTTTTAGATAAAAAATATATAAATGAATAAAGTTATAATTGTAACTAACTTTGGAAGATTGCTGATGGCGAAAATTCAGAAAAATATTTCAGTTTCAAATTATTTAGTTATGTAGAGGTTTAAATGTTTCTGCTATCGGTTCGAGTGAAAGTTGCGTAATTGTTATTTAATCCTAATGTTGTACGGCTTGTTTTATTTCTTGATGAATTCTCTAGAAATCTTTTTGGAACGTTTTTATTCTAAAAAATGTATTTAAAAATAATATTGTATCTAAAATTAACAATTGTCTCATTCCTTAATAACATGTTTTGAATACAAACGTACCAAAGAGGTACACGGAGAGACTTTTCATATCAATATTTGGTTCATTCTATATCCATAATGAAAATAAAATGTAAGGATTTAGGGATAATCGGGGTACTGTTATAAAGATTTCTACAATAATAAGAGATGGTGGTATTTCTATATGTATTATTATAAACTTGAGCGAGCAAAAATTAGTATTCACGTTTAGAAAAATCTTATTTACTGTTTGAAAACTGTGAGTGTGAAAAAGTCATAATAGTCAACAACAAGTTTTGTAAAAGATATCATAATTAGTCATTATTTTAAGTAACATAAGTTATGAGAAATGTACGAAATTCTAGTATTCTTAAATAAGAATGCGTATTGAAATGAGAGCCGCAAATAATATCTGCAACCCGGATTTGCGAGAATTCTAAAAGACTATACTAAAATGCCGGAAGGTTTCCGAGTTGTTTCGTCTATACTCTAATAGCCGAGTACGCCACGATCAAAACAAGCGCATCCAGCAGACCGACTGTACCCGGCTCGAGACCTGCGATTTCCCGCCAAAAGTTTCAATTATACATGTGTGTAGTTCAAAAATGTTTGTAACTAGTGCAGTGTGAATTGAAGCTTAAACAAATTTTAATTCGAAAATTATTCATTTAAACTCTCAATAATTTACACATATAAAGTAGCAGTTTTTAACACTTTTCAATTAAAAATGTTCAGTTTAGTGCAATTAAACTGCAAAAATTAAACTTTTATACTTTTATAAATTGAATAGTTCAAAGACTTTTAGTTAAAAAATATAAATCCACGCTATCGTTCAAAATTTTCGAAATTAAAACTAATCCGCCATTTCAACTCACCTTAATAAAAAAGTTAAAAAATGAAACAAGACCCTCTTCCAACTCAACAAAAATATTGAAAACAAAATAAATGCCTCTTGCTATTTAGAAAAACTTGGAAAGAGTTCCAGTTCTATAAGAATCATTAAAATAAAAAAATGTCCCTCTTCTAATTCAGAAAAAATTGAAAATCAAACTTATCTCCCCTCCTACTAAATAAAAATATTTATATTTATGCCTTATTTAAAGTTTGGGCGTATCACAATTCCCTGAGTAATTATGAAAAATTAATGACATTTTTATTATAAATTTAAGAGGCATTGTGTCTTTTATTTGAAAATAGAAACTATTGAATAACAATAAAAGGGCCAAGAATTTGCCAGGTGCACCCGACATATTTGAAATCAGTAGAACATTCTGCACAAGAATCAACTAAGTTTTCGTCAGAACTAGGTCACTTGTACCATAATAATCTAAAATGTAATACAGCACTCCTTATACAAATTATTTCTCCATTTTTATCCCTGCTGCGTAGCTCCATTAAACTCCATTCGACCACGAACAAATGATATACTGCATATTCCATATTTGAAGTAGCCCTACTAAAAAAAAAGTCAGGACTAGTCAGGAATGTTCAGAAATCGTCAGAACAGAATTTTTGAAGATTCCTGACTTTATTTTTTTAAGTAGAGAGGGCATGCTAGGCCCAAAGTAGGACTTGAGCCTCGATATTTAAGGCCTTACGAGGGCGAAAGAAGCCCCAGAATGGTCAAATAGGACCAAGGAGGACCAATGCAGGTCTCATTCAGGCCTCGTAGGTTCAAAAAAGGTATTATCCAGGGTATGTAGGTCTGAAGAAGGCCCCAAATTTCGACTCGGGCATGGATTGTTTATTAGCTGTAGTGCGCGCCTGTATTTGAGTTAATAGCATTTCATATTTCAGAACGTACGCAGCGTGCGTTCGCATAGATAATTTTCTCTTATTTGCCAGGTCTATAGAGAGATAGAACATCCGTTCTGTTAGTCCGGTTTTGAGTATTTACGTTCCCATGTAAGAAAACTCGTAGCCTCCACTTTCCTACCTTGTAATGCGTGGAATATGTCCCTTTGTGTCCTCGTGGAATAACAACGCATAAAACTCGCACGGAAAATTGTCAGAAAGTTTTTTAAGTATAGTCTTACATAAAATTAAGTAGGACATGTTTTTTGCCTTTTCGAAAAACTTTCCATATTAACAGTTTTTTTTGAAATGACAAAATCATTTTTTTTCCAAACCTAATTTTAATTCTGTTTTTTTTTTTCATTAAATCGTGTTCAAGTGGACTGTTTTAGGAATTCTTTAATGAAATTAGGATAAAATACCCTCCATAGTATTTTAAAGACGATTGTGTAAGAGAAAAGTTATAATTTTCATTAAAACAAACTAAAAAAATTATTTTCCAAGCCATTGTATAATTCGTGTCACATAAATCTTTGAGCGCTTCGTTTATCGAGGGAAGTTTGAACAAAGAAAAACTTTCTGTGGAGAAGTTGTTTAAAAAAACATAAAGAAGTTTACTGTAAAGGATTTTGACAAAAAAATACATTGTTTAAAGACTGTGAAGGTTAAACTGAAATCGCTCGACTAATCTTGCATTCGTCTTGCGACTTAAGCATGCTGCAGGATGGCGGTAAGGAATAAAGCATTTGAAAAGATTTAAAAGGGATAAAATTCAATTCAACATTAAAAATTGTGTTTCTAAACCACTTCTCCACAGAAAGGTTTTGTTTGTTTAAACTTTCCTCGATAAATGAAGCGCTCAAAGAGGCTATTCAAAAACTACATCACACTGTCATGGAGTTAATAGCTTTTAATTTAAAAGTCTATTAAATTAATCTTTTTTTATTAACAATTATACTATTTCATGAAAGATTAATTCGTTTTTAGTTGACAATTCGCCTATAACATTTTTCATTGACAATTCATCTTTTTTTGTTTAAAAATCAAAGATTGAATCGTTTTTATATGAAAATGCTACAATTTGGTTAAAAATTGATGTATATTATTGTACGTAAGTCTTTTTTGGTAACAAAATGAATCTTCCTGATTGAAAATTCAATTACTTGGTTGAAAATTGATCTTCTTTGTTAAAATTTATTTTATTATTTGAATATCCATCTCTCTGATTGAAAATTCAACTATTTTTTTTTGAATTTCGTTATTTATTTTCAATTAATTTTTTCAACTGAAAATTTAATTATTATATTTGTGGTTGAAAAGTGATCGTTTTTAGTTGAACATTCGACAATTTGGTTGAAATAGTATGTATTTTATTATAAGTTCGTCATTTTTTGTAGAGAATTAATCTTTTTGATTAAAAATTCAATTACTTGGTTGAAAGTTGGATTTCTTTATTAAAAATTCATTTTATTATATGAAGATTATTATATGAAAATTTAATTATTCTAGTTTTGGTTAAGAAATCAACAATTTGGTTGAAAATGTATATACTGTATTGTAATTTTAACATTTTTTGGCAGAAAATTAATTTTCTTGGTTGAAAATTCAATTACTACTTGGTTGAAAATTTAACTTCTTTGTTAAAAATTCATTTTATTGTTTGAAGAGCCATCTCTGTGGTTGAAAAATCAATTTCTTTTAAAATCTTTTTTTAAAATTCTTTTTCTTAAATTAATTTTTTTCAAGTGACAATTTAATTATTATATTTTTGGTTGAAAATTGATCGTTTTTAGGTTGGAAATTCAACAATTTGGTTGCAATTTCATTATTTTATTGTAAATTCGTCTTTTTTGGTAAAAAAAATCTTTTTGATTGAAAATTCAATTACTTGGTTGAAAGTTGAACTTTTTTGTTAAAAATTCATTTTATAATTTGAAGAGCCATCTCTCTGATTGAAAATTCAATTACTTGGTTGAATGTGGAACTTCTTTGTTAAAAATTAATTTTATTATTCGAAGATCCATCTCTCTGGTTGAAAATTCAAGTATATTATGGGAATTACGTTTTTTTAAATTAATTTTTTTAGTGCACATTCAATTAGTCTATTTTTGATTGAAATGAAGATACAATGTCCCCATTGTAACTGAAAATCTTTGAGCTTTACACAACTTTTTTTAGTTACATTTGCAATAGAAACCAAAAAAACACTATATATTATATAATATTTCAACTATTTGAAATATTATTCAAATGTAGAATATACATTGATCATAAGAAAAATAAACTGTTTTAAAATTAATTCAAATACCACTCCTGTTTAGAAAAAAGTCACATTATTTACAAATTCATGATTGTTCACATTTAAATTTTTAACATTCTTTAGATCAAAAATCGTCATGCACGCGCGCATGACCATCTAGTTTTTATTATGTGTAAAGTTATTATATGTTAGGCTCCTAATCCGAAAACACCCAATGGGCGTTTTAACCCCACGTGCCTAGTAGTGGACATTTTTAAATACTCCGAACTAGGTGAGAGCGCTTTTAAGTGCACCGAACTAGGAGTGGGCATTCTCAAATGCACCGAACTAGGTGGGGCAAAACTGAAAGTTCCCGAACCCGTTCTAGTTGTCTTTAGATACAGAAAACGCGTTCTGGGGAAAATAAAAATTCCTTTTTGTGATAAAAAAACTAGAATTTTTGTTTACGCACATTCTGAAGCACAGAATCTTAGTCAACGTCAAGGATGTAGAAAAACAGGTATGATATACTAGATAACTAATGTTAAAAAGTGATAAAGACGGTATAATTACTATTTGCTAAACATTTTTAATAAATATTAAGTACATAACTATTCATTAGTTTTTTAAATAGATTTTTTAACGTAACATTTCTTAAACAGATAGCCAATGTAATAATAAAAAAATTATTTCAATTTACCAGAGAATATGAATTTTCAACAAAAAAGTTAATTTTCAACTAAAGTTATGAATCTTTACCCAAAAAAATGAACTTTTCAGAAAGTGGTTCAACTTTCAACTAAAGAGTTTTATTTTCAACCTAATTCAACAATTTTGTTGAAATTTGATGTATTTGTTTGAAAATTCATTTTCCTTTTCGGTTGAAACCTCATTTTTTTATGAAAATTGTCACCATACCATTTTTGGTTGAAAATGAAAAACAGATATTTGGTAGAAAATGCATGTATTTTTTTAACTCTTATTTTTTGTTAGAAAATTAATCTTGTTTGTTGAAAATTCATCGTTTTGGTTGAGGATTCAACTATTTCATTAAAAATTGATCGTTTTTGATTAAATAATACTAGAATTTTCATCTGCCAAAGATAAATTTCTCTTCAAAAATTCAATCGATATATTTTCAATTTAAGAAACTAATTTAAAGAACAATGAATTTTCAACCAGCTGAATCCAAGTAAAAGAGGCGAATTCGTAACAAAATAGTTGAGTCCTCAAACAAAAGGATGAATTTTCAACAAAAAAGATAAATTTTCTACCCAAATAGACCGGTTTTCAACAAAATACATGAATTTTCTGCCAAATAGTTGAATTTTCAACAAACAAAGGATAAATGCAACAATCAATGGAATAATACAACTTTCAGATAAAAAATTGGTTTTCTCCAAGCGAACGAATTTCCGAAAAAAGAATAGTTTTTTAACCAAAAATAAGAGGTTACAAAAAATAAATGCATTTTCTACTAAATATTTGCTTTTTTAACTTATAAAAAATACATTTTCAACCATAAGTGGTATAGTGGAAATTTTCCGAAAAAAATAATTTGTAAACAAAAAAAAACAAACGAATTTAAAAAAAAAACTTAAAATATTTAGTTGAATTTTTAACCAAAAAAGATGAATCGGCAACCAAATAGTTCAATTTTCTACAAAAAGGTCAATTTTCAACCAAAAAAGTAGTGTTCTACAAAAAAAGAAGAATTTTAAAACAAATGCATCAAATTTCAACAAAATTGTCGAATTTTTGTTTACAATTCATCTTTTAAGGTTAAAAATAAAACTATTTAGTTGAAAGTTGAACTGCTTTCTGAAATGATCATATTGTGGTTAAAGATTCATAACTTCAGTTGAAAATTCATTTTTTTGTTTTGTTAAAAATTAATTTCTTCACCTGAAAATCCAAATATTTGGTTGAACATTAACTTTTTTATTGAAAATTCATATTCTCTGGTAATTTGGAATAATTTTTTCATTATTATACTGGCTATCTGTTTAAGAAATGTTGCCTTAAAAAATCTATAAAAAATAATGATTAATTATGTACCTAATATTTATTAAAAATGTGTAGCAAATATTGACATAACAATAACAATAACAATATTAATTATACCGTCATTATCACTTTTTAACATTAGTTATCTAGTATATGATACCTGTTTTTTTCATCCGTGACTTTGACTAGGATTTTGTGCTTCAGAGTGTGCGTCAACAAAAATACTAGTTTTTTATCACAAAAAGGAATTTTTATTTTCCCCAAAACGCGTTCTCTGTATCTAAAGACAACTAGAACGGGTTCGGGACATTGCAGTTTTGCCCCACCTGGTTGGGTGCATTTGAGAATGCCCACACCTAGGTCGGTGCACTTAAAAGCGCCCTCACCTAAAGTCGGATTTAAAAGTCCTGACACCTGGCTTTGAAGCTTTATTACTCTGCGAGAAAAAATCGCAGAATGTTAAGTTAAAGACAGAAATATTCTTCAACATTATACGTGTAAAACGATGTCAGCTTGATTTTCGTCAAAAAGTTTTTGACTTTCCTGTGACACAAAATGTGTGAAAAAACAGGAGAAATGACCCTCAACTTTCACTACGTCGAATTTGAAGTCCTCCACACTTTCAAAAATTGTTACCAGAAATTCGAAAAAATTCATGAGTATTCAGTAACATGTACTTAACTAATGGCAATTTGTTTGACTTCAATTTAATGATTATTTTAATTAGTAGAGCTAATAATGTAACAAATGATTACCTCGGCTCTGGATAGAGATTTCAAGCTAAACTCTAGCTTTAAGAAGCTTCTCGATACAGCGGTTTCATCTGAAAAGTTAAATGGTTGATAAAAATTATTAATGTATGAATTAAAAGCGTCGGAATAATTACGATCTTAATGAGTTTCAATACTGGAAAACTCGTATTGAAAAAATTGCCCTTCTCAGCATTGTCCAATTTAAGCGTGAAAGAGATCCCTTAAAAAAAAAAGAGTTTACGGAAGCTTGACCCTTTTTTGTGGAAGGGATCTCTTTCACGCTTAAATTGGACAACGTTGAGAAAGGACGTTTTTTCAATACAAGTTTTCCAGTATTGAAACTAATTAAGATCGTAATTATTCCGACGCTCTTAATTCAGACATTAATAATTTGCATTCACCATTCAACTTTTGAGATGAAGCAGCTGAATCGAGAAGCTTCTTTTAGGCTAGAAAAAGCTTCAAAGCCAGGTGTCAGGACTTTTGAATCCGACTTCAGTTCGGGGCATTTAGAAGTGCTCACTCCCAGGTACGTGCGGTTTAAACGTCCATTGGGCGTTTTCGGGTTAGGAGCCTAACATATACATAAATTACTTATAATATAATATATAATATGAATAATGAAATAAAAATAGAATAATAATAAGATGGTAGCTCTAAGAAAGCTTCCAAAAGCAACTGTTCTCACCTCCAGCGCTCGCAGCCGCTGTGTTAGGACAACAGCGGTAAAAGACGAACTCCAAACTACACTATTCTCATAATTTTGCACCTACAACATCACCGCAAAAGATTTCAAACATCGTATTAAATTAATTTATAAGATCCTCATCTGATTAGGCACTTGACTTAGTCCTTGGCTGATGATGAAAAACCGGGTTGACCCGAGAACAAGTTAAAAACAAAATAATAATCAGTCAGCGCGACGAAATGGAAACAATTTTCTTAGATGGATATATGCGGCATTGACCTATTTAGTTACTTGCTCTTCAAAGCCCCAATCTTACTGCATTATAAGTCCAAGGTTTTTCGACTGGACGCAATGGAGAGCTAAGTATTATACATAGAGAAATCAAGAAAAAGTTCGCAATCTAAACTGCCAATCGATAGAATTACAGGTTTAGTTGGATTAATGACCAGTGCATGATCTCCCGTTCAGCTAGCTTACGAGGGATGTACACCTGTGTATCGTCTGCATACATGTGTATGGTTATTTTAATTCTGCCCTCGGAGATCGCCTCTACCCAACGCAAAAAATCCTTGACGGAGTTAAGAAGATCGTTTGTGTAAATAGAAAACAAGATAGGGCTACTCACCGCCCCCTGAGGGACTCCCCTATCCACTGCTCTGCGTGGAGACATGAGTGTAACCTGCGAGCTTAAAACTGCGATTCGCTGACTTCTATTTAAGAGAAACCCTGCGAACTAATCAAGCGATGTCCCCCTTACTCCTATGGATTTTAATTTTTTCAAAAGCAACCCATGATGAAGCGTATCGAAAGCCCGACACAAGTCCAGCAAGGCCAGCAGGGTTACCTCTGAACAATCCAAGGACCTATGTACCTATCTTATCCAAGACGTGAAGATGAGTTGTTGCCAAATGATTTCGGGCTATCGTATTTGGGAAGAGGATGAACCTGATGAGGTTTTTTTTTTGCCAACCTTTAATTTAATTCAGCTGACCGCTGTGCTGAGGGAAACGTTTCCACCCTTAACGAGATATTCATAATGTTTAGTAACGCAGGAACTATAATTAGAAATCTAAAGCACATAATGTTATTAAAACTCATCCTAACCTCCAAATTAAGTTCCAACACTGACGATCAAATTTTTACAAACATTGACTATTTTCGCATTCTACATGTTTTTAATCCTCTTCGACTCCAAAATTGTAACTAACAACTAGATAATCGCCTGATGAGGACAAAGGTCCGCTATCGAAACCTAGCGTTATAAATACTAACCGTATTAATAAATTCTGGAAGAGTCGTAAAGAATTGGAATTTTTTGTTTTATTTTTCGATGTGAAATTTTTATTAAAGATAATATTTTCAAAAAAGGGTTGGGCTTAAGGTTATGTTAGGGTACTGTGCCATACCTGACGGCTCAGCTGACCCTTCCTATTGTAAAGCGCTCGAAGTCGAGCTCGCTGCCCAGTGGGGCGATGTGGTGCTCAACCGGAGGCTACTGTGTGGTTTTGACTTGAAGTTTCCCATGTAAAATGCGTGGGGGAAAAAATCACTTCTTTGAGTTTTTGGAATAATTTTTTATTATTATTATATCATTAAGCCGTTTCCCTTTCGGGGTAGGCGTGAATTGCTCGGTGGTAAAGTAGTGAT
>JAABKJ010014260.1:0-10141 GCA_011634705.1 Andricus grossulariae
AAAATAAGTCCACCTTGAGACAAGTCTGAATCACCTGAAGAAAAGCACGGACTGGCATAAAAGCTTTAAAATAATCTGAAATTGTTTTTAAACATTGAAAATGCCATTGAGACAAGTCTGAAGCACCTGGAGACAAGCCTGGATTATCTTAAAACCTTTAAAATATTCTTCAATTGTTTTTTAAAATTGAAAATAACATTGAAACAAGTCTAAATCAGTTGAAGATAAGCATGAAATACCTTAAGGCGTTTTAAACAATCTTTAATGGTTTCAATACATTCTAAAAAACATAGTTCATCTTGAGGCAAGTCTGAATCACCTAGAAACAAGCATGGACTACTTTCAAACCTTTAAAACAATCTGTAATTGTTTTTAAATATTGAAAATAGCATTAAGACAAGTCTAAATCACGTGAAGACAAGTCTAGAATACATTAAGGCGTTTTAAACAATCTTTGACGGTTTCCATGCATTACAGAAAAACGTAGTCCACCTTAAAACAAGTCTGAATCACCTGAAAACAAGCATGGACTACTTTAAAACCTTCAAAACAATCTTTAATTGTTTTTAAATATTAAAAATTACATTGAGACAAGTCTAAATCTCTTGAAGACAAGCCTGAAATACTTTAACCTCAAGGTCTATTAAATAATTTTTGATGGTTTCAATACATTCTAAAAAAAAGTCCACCTTGAGACAAGTCTGAGTCATCTGAAGAAAAACATGGATTGCCGTAAGACCTTTAAAATAATGTTATATTGTTTTTAAACATTGAAAATGCCATTGAGTCAAGTTTGAAGCACCTGGAGACAAGCCTGGACTATCTTAAAACATTTAAAACAATCTACCATTGTTTTTGAACATTGAAAATACCATTGAGACAAGTCTAAGTCAGTTGAAGACAAGCTTGAAATACCTGAGGGCCTTTTACACAATCTTTAATGGTTTTAATACGTTCTAAAAAAAATGCAGTCCCCCTTGAGACAAGTCTGAATCGCCCGAGAACAAGCATGGACTAATTCCAAACCTTTAAAACCATCTTTAATTGTTTTAAACATTAAAAATAACATTGAGACAAGTATTAATCAGTCAAAGACAAGACTGGAATACATTAATCTTAAGGCTTATTAAACAATGTTTAATGGTTTCAATACATTCTAAAAAACGTAGTCCCCCTTGAGACAAGTCTGAATCGCCTCAAAACAAGCATGGGGTACCATATAATTTTTAAAACAATCTTTAATTGTTTCTAAACATTGAAAATAACATTGAGACAAGTCTAAGTTAGTTGAAGACAAACATAGTCCACCCTGAGACATTAAAACATTTTAAACAATCTTTAATTTTTTTAAACATTGAAAATAACATTAAGACAAGTCTAAATCAGTTGAGTACACAAAGGCGTTTTAAGCAATTATTAATAGTTTCAGTATATTCTAAAAAAACTTAGACCACCTTGAGACAAGTCTGAATCACCTGAAAACAAGCACGGACTACCTTGAGACCTTTAAAACAATCTTTAATTATTTTAAACATTGCAATTACCATTGAGACAAGTCTAAATCTGTTAAAGACGAGCCTGAAATACCTAAATCTTAAGGCCCGTTGAACAATGTTTAATGGTTAAAATACATTCTAAAAAACATAGTCCACCTTGAGACAAGTCTGAATCACCTGCAGACAAGAATGGACTGCCTTAAAACCTTAATAATCTTTAACTGTTTTTAAACATTGAAAATAACATTGAGATAGGTCTGAATCACCTGAGGACTAGCATGGACTGCCTCGAAACATTTAAAACAATCTTTAATTTGTTTTAAACATTGAAAATAACATTAAGACAAGTATAAATCAGTCGAATACACAAAGGCGTTTTAAACATTCATTAATGGTGTCAATACATTCTAAAAAAACTTAGACCACCTTGAGACAAGTCTGAATCACCTGAAAACAAGCATGGACTACCTTGAGACCTTTAAAACAATCTTTAATTATTTTAAACATTGCAATTACCATTGAGACAAGTCTAAATCAGTTAAAGACAAGCCTGAAATACCTGAATCTTAAGGCCTATTGAACAATGTTCAATGATTTCAATACATTCTAAAAAACATAGTCCACCTTGAGATAAGTCTGAATCACCTGCAGACAAGAATGGACTACCTTAAAACATTAGTAATCTTTAACTGTTTTAAACATTAAAAATAACATTGAGACAAGTCTGAATCACCTGAAGACCAGCATGGACTGCCTCAAAACATTTCCAACAAACTTTAATTGTTTCTAAGCATTGAAAATGCCACTAAGAACAGTCTAAATCACTTGAAGGCATGTCTGGAATACCTTAAGGCGTTTTATACAATATTTAATTATTTGTATGCGTTCTAGAAACACGTAGACCATCTTGAGACAAGCCTGAATTACCTGAAGACAAGCCTGGACTACTTTAAAACAATCTTTAATTATTTAAAACATTGTAATTGTCATCAAGACAAATCCGAATCACCTGAAGACAAGCCTGGACTACTTTTAATCTTTAAAACAATCTTTAATAGTTTTTAAATATTGGAAAAACTATAGAGACAAGTCTTGTACCACCTGCAGAAAGCCTAAACAGTCTTATTTTTTTAAATCGTTTTGATCATTAATCATTTTAAAAAAGTAGACCATCTTGGGACAAGTTTAAGCCACCTTAAGACAAATCTGAATCACCTGAAGATAAGCCTCAACTCACTTAAGACCTTTAAAACATCCTTTAATTGTTTTCAAACATTGAAAATACCATAGAGTCAAGTCTTGAACCACCTGATGACAAAGATAGACTACCTAAATGTCTTCATTTGAATACATTCTAAATAAAACGTAGTTGACCTTGAGGAAACTCCAAAACCACTTTAAGACAAGTCTGAACTACTTTAGGAAAAGTCTGACCCAACTTGTGACAAGTGTGAACCTTTCAAGTAATCTGTAATCATTGAAAAAGAAGTCTGAATCACATTAAGACTAGTCCTTATACAGCTCAACTGCATTTGATCGTAAAGTAAGATTATGAGAAGACACCTGAGGTGTGAAAATAGAAAGGAGTGAGATTGAAGAGAACAAGTTTTCTATAATCGTTTATGGAGAGATCGATAAAACAAGACAGAAGACATACGACTATCAGGTGTGAGTTGAGGATGAGGACCTGCAGACGCATCTGCACGAGGCTCGATCGAATTGATTCGTCCGACACGACGTGTCTTCCTCGTTCATCCACTATCCTCTCTTCATCTTGCTTTCTTCTTTCTTTTTCTTCCTTTTTATTGTTTTTCGAGTATCCTTCGCCAACGCGAGATAAAATCTACCCTGACGATCCTGCACCCTCGGAATGCTGGGCGTGTCAGACAAGAGCCCACGTGGGCTGCTGCCCCCGCAGAAAACGTCCCTGAAAGTGGATCTTTCATCTTTCCTGCCTCCAGCTTCTTTCATCTTCCGTCTGCCACCTCTTTCTCCCTTGCTCTCAGATGTTTGATAAAAAACTGTATTAACGCATCTTTGATACAAAAAAAAACTACAAAAATCTACTAGAAAAGTAACGATAGTTAGTTTTTTTGCAGAAATAGCTAAGAAAAAGTTAGATTTTGAAACGCTAACGATAGCGAACTTGTCTCAAGGTGGTTTATTTTGTTTGTTTTTGATCGACTTAAATTATTTTAAAGGCCTTAAGTTAATCCAGGCGTGTCTTTTTCAGACTTGTCCCAATGGTATTTTTAATGTTTAGAAACAAATGAACATTGTTTCATATGTATTACGTTAGTTTAGGCTTATTTTCAAGTGGTTCAGACTTGTCTCAATGACATTTTTATTATTTATAAACAATTGAAGGTTGATTTACAGGTTTCAAGGTAGTCCAGACTTGTCTTCAGGTGATGCAGGCTTCGCTCAAGTTTTACATTTAGTTAGATTTTGAAACGCTAACGATAACGAACTTGTCTCGAGGTGGTTTATCTTTTTTTTTAATGTTTTTGAACGACTTAAATTATGTTAAAGGCCTTAAGTTAGCCCAGGCGTGTCTTTTTCAGACTTGTCTCAATGGTATTTTAAATGTTTAAAAACAGATGAACATTGTTTTATATGACTTACGTTAGTCCAGGCTTATTTTCAGGTGTTTCAGACTTGTCTCAATGGCATCTTTAATATTTATAAACAATTAAAGGTTGATTTGAAGGTTTCAAAGTAGTCCAGACTTGTCTTCAGGCGATTCAGGCTTCTCTCAAGGTGGTTTACATTTTTTTAAGGTTTTTAAACTATCAAAGACTGTTTCAAATGCCTTAAGGTCGTCCAGATCTGTCTTCAGGTGGTTCAGTCTAATGTTAATAGTATTTTCAAAGTTTGAAAACAATTAAAAATGTAGTCTACATATTTTTTTAAAGATAAAAGATTATTTTAAAGGCCTTAAGCCCTAAAGTAGTCCAGGCTTGTCTTCAGGTAATTCAGCCTTGTCTCAAGGTAGTTCATACTTGTCTTAAGGTGGTTCATACTTGTCTTAAGGTGGTTCATACTTGTCTTAAAGTAGTTCAGACTTGTCTCAAGGTGGTTTACATTTCTTTAAATGTTTTAAAACGATTAAAGACTGATTTGAAGTCCTTAAGAGTAGTCCTTAGTAGTTTAAAAACAATTAAAGATTGTTTAAAAGGTTTTAAGGTAGTCCAGGCTTGTCTCTAGTAATTCAGACTTGCCTCAAGGTGGTCTACCTTTTTTTTGAATGATTAAAGCTCAAAAAGATTAATGCTTGTCCATACTTGTCTTCAGGTCGTTCAGTTTTGTCTCAATGGTATTTTTGACGGTTAAAAATATTTTGAAGTTGTTTTGAAGGTTTTAAGGTAGTTCAGGCTTATCTTCAGGTGATTCAAGACTTGCCTTTATGGTATTTTAAATGTTTAAAAATAATTAAAGATTGTTATAAAGGTTTGAAAGGTTCAGACTTGTCTTCAGGTGATTCAGATTTGTCTTGAGGTGATTTAGACTTGTCTCAATGGTATTTTCGATGCTTAAACACAATTGAAGATTGTCTTAAATGTTTGACGGTAGTCCAGACTTATTTTCTGATGATTAAAATTTCAGATACACGTTCAAAAAAAATAAGATTTTTCAGGCATGTTTTCAGGTGGTTCAAGACTTGTATCTATGGTATTTTCATGGTTTGAAAATAATTAAAGATTGTCATAAAAGTTTAAAAGGTCCAGGCTTGTTTTCAGGTGTTTTGAAGGTTTTAACATTTTAAAGGTAGTTCAGAATTGTCTTCAGATAATTCAAATTTGTCTTAAGGAACAACTTGTCTCAAGATTTTTTACTTTTCTTTGAATGATTACAAATTAAGACAACTAAAAAGAAATAGACTGTTCACTGCTCAGACTTGTCTTTAGATGATTCAGATTTATCTTGAGGTGGTTTAGACTTGTCTCAAGGTGGTTTAAGTTTGAAAAAAAAATGTTTTAAAATCAATTCAGGTTATTTTAAAGACCTTACGGCAGTCCATCCTTGTTTTCAGATGGTTCAATACTTGTCTAAATGGTATTTTTAATGTTTAAAAAAATTAAAGATTGTTATGAAGTTTTTAAGGTAGTTCAGGCTTGTCTTCAGGTGATTCCGATTTGTCTTAGGGTTGTCTATATTTTTTTAATTATTAGGGATTGAAAACAATTAATAGAAATAATATTGTTCAGGCTTGTTTTCAGGTGGTCCAGACTTGTCTCAATGGTATTTTCGATGTTTAAACACAATTAAATATAGCCTTAAATGTTTGAAGGTAGTCCAGACTTATTTTCTGATGATTAAGATTTCAGATTCAGGTTCAAAACAAATAGGATTTTTCAGGCATGTTTTCAGGTGGTTCAAGACTTGTCTCTATGGTATTCTCAAGGTTTGAAAACAATTAATGATTATTAAAAAGGGCTGAAAGGTTCAGGCCTGTCATCAAGTGATTCAGATTTGTCTTGAAGTGATTTAGACTTGTCTCAAAGTGGTCGAAATTTTGTTGAATGATTAAGGCTTAAAAAGGTTAATGCTTGTCCATGCTTGTCTTCAGATCGTTCAGTTTTGTTTCAATGGTATTTTTGGTGCTTAAAAACAATGACAGATTTTTTTGAAGGTTTTAAACTTTTAAAGATTGTTCAGAATTGTCTTCAGGTAATTCAAATTTGTATGAAGGTGGTTCCAACTTGTCTCTAAGATTTCTTCCTTGTCTTTAAATGATTAAAAATTACGACGAATAAAAAGAAATAGACTGTTCACTGCTCAGGCTTGTCTTCGGATGATTCAGATTTATCTTAAGGTGGTTTAGATTTGTCTCAGGGTGGTCTAAGTTTAAAAAATAATGTTTTAAAATCAATTAAGGTTACTTTAAGGACCTGAAGGCAGTCCATCCTTATTTTCAGATAGTTTATTACTTGTCTCAATGGTATTTTCAATGTTTAAAAACAATCAAAGATTGTTTTGAAGCTTTTAAGTTAGTTCAGGCTTGTCTTCAGGTGATCCTGATTTGTCTTAAGGTGGTCCACTTTTTTAAAAATGATTAGAGATTAAAAAGGTTAAAAAAAAAGATTCTTCAGGCTTGTCTTCAGGTGGTTCAAGACTTGTCTCTATGGTATTTTCAATGTTTGAAAACAATTAAAGATTGTTATAAAGGTTTGAAAGGTCCACGCTTATTTTCGGGTGATTCAGATTTGTCTTAAGGTGGTTTAGACTTGTCTCAAGGTGGACTACGTTTTTTAAAATGTTTTAAAACCAATTAAGATTGTTTTATAGTAAAGGCCTTAAGGTAGTCCATCCTTGTCTTCAGATGGTGCAATACTTGCCTCAATGGTATTTGCAATGTTTAAAAACAGTTAAAGATTGTTTTGAAGCTTTTATGGTAGTTCAGGTTTGTCTTCAGGTGATTCTAGTTCAAAAGAAATAAGATTTTTCAAGCTTGCCTTCAGGTAGTTCAAGACTTGTCTCTATCGTATTTTCAATGTTTGCAAACAATTAAAGATTGTTATAAAGGTTTGAAAGGTCCAGGCTTGTTTTGGAGTGATTCAGATTTATCTTAAGGTGGTGTAGACTTGTCTCAAGGTGGACTACGGTTTTTAAAATGTTTTAAGACCAATTAAGATTGTTTTAAATACCTTAAGGCAGTCTATACTTGTCTTCAGTGGTCCAATACTTGTCGCAGTGGTATTTGCAATGTATAAAAACAATTAAAGATTGTTGTAATGTTTTTAAGATAAACCAGGCTTGTTTGCAGATGTTTAGGTTTGTCTTCAGGCTGCTCAGGCTTATCTCAATGGTATATTGAGTGTTTTAAAACAGTTAAAGATTGTTTCAAAAGAGTTAAAGTTTTTTTTAAAGGCATTACGTTAGTCCATCCTTGTCTTCTGATGGTATAATACTTGTCTCAATGGTATTTTCAATGTTTAAAAACAATCAAAGATTGTTTTTAAGCTTTTAAATTAGTTCAGGCTTCTCTTCAGGTGATTCCGATTTGTCTTAAGGTGGTCAACTTTTTTAAAATGATTAGAGATTGAAAAGATTAAAAAGAAATCAGATTTTTCAGGCTTGTCTTCAGGTGGTTCAAGACTTGTCTCTATGGTATTTTCAATGTTTGAAAACAATTAAAGATTGTCATAAATGTTTGAAAGGTCCAGGCTTGTTTTCAGGTGATTAAGATTTGTCCTGAAGGTGGTTTAGACTTGTCTCAAGGTGGACTACGTTTTTTTTAAATGTTTTAAAACCAATTAAGATTGTTTTATAGTAAAGGCCTTAAGGTAGTCCATCCTTGTATTCACTGGTCCAATACTTGTCGCAATGGTATTTTTAATGTTTAAAAACAATTAATGATTGTTTTAATGTTCTTAGGATAAACCAGGCTTGTTTGCAGATGTTCAGGGTAGTCTTCAGGCTATTCAGGCTTATCTAAATGGTATATTGAGTGTTTTAAAACAGTTAAAGGTTGTTTTGAAGGCCTTGAGGTAGTCCATCTTTGTCTTCATATGGTTCAAAACTTGTCGCGATGGTATTTGCAATTAATAAGACAATTAAAGATTGTTGTAATGTTTTTAAGATAAACCAGGCTTGTTTGCAGATGTTCAGGGTTGTCTTCAGGCTGCTCAGGCTTATCTCAGTGGTATATTCAATGTTTTAAAACAGTTAAAGATTGTTTTGAAACACTTGACGGCTGTTTTAAAGCCCTTAAGGTGGGCTAGGCATATCTTCACGTGATTTAGACTCATCTTACGTTGGTTTAGATTTGCCCTCAGATGGTTGGGAGGATGGTGCATTGCAATTAATGAAAATTGCCCCTTCTAGATGGAATACTATCCAGTTAAGCCTCACAAGAGCCATAAAATGAGGAGATTCAGCAAAGCTTTTTCTTATCTTTCACGGAATATTAACCCTCTTAATTAAAATAATGAAAGGAATTTCTCGGTAGGGAATGTGTGTCAATATATCGTTCAGCAGAAGGCAGGCAGGCAGGCAGATTACGCAGCAATTTCCGCCAATCCCGCAGCATTCCTTCTGTTCCCTGACGAGTGAGTTGGATAGTAGTTGGAATTGGAATCAGCGGAAATGGAACGCCAACGCTTGGGTCGTAAAATGTGTGGATAAATGCGCATAGATCTGGCGATCGCTCGATCAAAGTCTGACAATCGTTTCCATTACAGCACAATCCCTCGTCGCCACGATGTGTTCATCCATTCGATCCAAGAAAATAAGAAAATATACGCATGGTGTCGACTCGACTGTTGAGCATTACGTCCTACAAGGAATTCCTGGTACCAGCGAGTCTATCATCTTGACAGGGATCACAGCGGTTCAGTAGATCAATTGTAGTTTGAAAGGGAGATTTTTTTTGTTTGGAAAAAGGGGATTTCAGACTTCACTCTTCAGAATTATCTCATAAAGGGTGAAATAGGGTGATTTTTAAATAAATAAATTAAACTTCATAAATTCTTTAAAATAAAATCAATGTAGGTATCATATTTCGTTCAATATGAAATGTTATAAATCCTCTAGATTTCAGGTTGAAATATATTGCATTTTTAACAAAATAGTTGAATTTGCAACCAAAAAAGATTTTTGTCCAAGGGAGATGAATTTTCAAATTTTTCAACGAAGAGTTGCCTTTTCGAGGTAAAAAGTTTACGTTTTAAAAAACCGTTCTGCCAAGAAAGAAGAATATTCTGCCAATTGGTTGAATTATAAAAAAAAAAATTTGAAACAAATAATTGATCTTTCAAACAAAAAATATTAATTCTCAACAAAAAATATAAAAGTTGATATTTCAACAAAAAATTATTTTTATTTTAAATCAAAAGAAGATGAATTTAACCAAAAACTACGAATTTTTAACAAAAAGTTAAATTCTCAACAACAAAAAATTTATTTTTAGACAAACAGTTGAATTTTTAACATTTTGAACAGTTTCGATTGAATTCAACATTTTTTAATTAATATTAATATCTTTTTTTTTTGCTAAAATATCAATTGTTACATTTTCTGCATTTTTTTCATTCTTAACTTAAAAATATTCGTAGATTGAAAATTCAACACTTTTGTTGAAAATACTTTTTTTTTGGGTTAAAAATTAACTGTTTTGTATAAAATTCGTCTTTTTGATTTGAAAATTTAATAATTTGGTTGAAATTATTTTTTTAACGCTTGACTGAAAAATGTTTCTTGATTGAAATTTCAACCCTTTTGTTTGAAATTCGTCTTTTTGGTTAAAAGTTTAATAATTTGGTCGAATTTTTAATTTGTTTTGCATTTTTTAATGAAAAATCTTCACTGATTGAAAATTCAACCCCTTTGTTGAAAATTTGTCTTTTTGAGTGAAAGTTAACTTTATGATTATAAATTCATATTTCAGGGGTGAAATTTGAACTGTTTTATGGAAAATTGGTTTTTTGGCTCCAAAATTTAACAATTTCGTTGAAATTTGTTATTTTCTTGACCAAAAAACCTTTTTTGGTTGAAAATTTAACTATATTGTTGAAAATTGTGTTTTTGTTTTAATTCACATTTTCGGGTTGAAAATTAAACTGTTTTGTAGAAAAGTGATCTTTTTTGGTTGAATTCATCCTTTTGTGATTAAAAATAAAATATTTTGGTTTAAAATATATTTT
>JAABKJ010014261.1:0-10141 GCA_011634705.1 Andricus grossulariae
ACATTTATATTATAAAATCCACGACCAAGCGCCAGAGTACCCTTAATTTAAATAATGTGGTAATCTTCCATAATTTGTGCAAACGGAGTCGAGATGGTAACTGTGTATCAAACTGACAGCTCGTGAACACCGAGCAGATGGCGCAGGAGGCTAACACCAAAGAATCAGGACGGGAGGATGGAACGAAACCAACACGGCGCACCAGTCCCGCGCATGGCATGGTGTCACTACTGGACGACCATGTTTCACCGACGAAGTAGGAAGGTGCCACAACCAGCAGCCATTTTCCATCGCCGGCATCATGACACGGCATCACTACCCGACGGCCATGTTTCACCAATGAATTGAGGAGGTGACACAACAAGCCTCCATTTTCCATCGTCGGCATCATAGCGCAACACCATTACCAGACGGTCATGCTTCATCGACCAAGTGGGAGGTGCCACCACTAGCAACCATGTTTTGCCGTCGACGAGTAAACGTCCAGTAAACGTCCCTGTTCCAGACAGCGCGTGAGGACCAATGGTCAGCAAGCTGGCATAATGAAACCGGAGAAATCATACGATTGTTAAATTAAAGAACGAATAATAAATTACAAAAAAGGATGGATCCGAGCAAGGAGCGGTGTACACGATGGCTGCAAGGTTAGTGGCCTCTTCAGTAGTCTTCGCAGTGTTTTAGTTTGCACTCTCGACCCAAAAAGGTTTTGTTTCAGTGACCACGTGTGAGAAAAAGTTAGTGACCGATACCGACCGAGACTTCCGCGACACCCGGAAGTGAGGCACGCCCGACTCAAAGAATCTTGATCGGAGAGTATCCTTTATAGATAACACGTCCTGAATTCGGCTCTGTGGCACGTTCAGGTATGATTAGGTCTCTCCAGCGCCAAGGTGTCGTATAGCGCTTCTGTTGACGGGCTCAGGGTCTTCCGGGACGCCATTAAATATCGCTTTCTTCAAATAAACCTTGGCACATTTTTCTAACTTGAATTCCATTTCAATCTCTTGAGTGTACTCTTTGACAATGTCCAGAGCTAGATGTAGTTTCTTTTGATTTTTAGCATAGATCTTAAAGTCATCCATGTAAAATACAGGAGTGCCCTTATGCTTTCGATTTCGAGGTTTGCCGCAGAGCTACCTTTTGGAATGGCGAAGTGCAAGAGATAGTGGCAATAATGTGAGGCAAAAGAGGAGAGGGCTCATGGTGTAGCCCTAAAACGCAACTTTCTGAAAGGTGACACTATGAGTGATCACGCGATGTTTTCCAGATGAGACTCTAACTCTGGTTTTCCAAAGCGGCAATAATCTCTCTATGCACCTTACGATGTGTGGATGAACCTTTAAGCTTTCCAACAGGCAAATGATAAGTCTATGGGAGATTGAATCAAAAGCTTTCCGGTAATCAATTGAGGTCATCGATAGGTCATGCTGATAGAATGCTGCGTCTTTACAAACACATCTATCGATGAGCAGGTTCTCCCGACATCCCGCTACGCCTTTCTTTGAGCCGCGTTGTTCGTAGATCTCTCGCCACACAAGTCCAATTGTCTGAACAATCCTATTATGTAGGATAGATGTAAAGATCTTGAACAGTATGTTCAGACAAGTTATTGACCTGTAATTTTTAGGGTCAGCTAAGTTGCCCGTCTTCAGCAGGAGCACTGTGTACCCTTCAACCAACGACTCCGAAATGTGCTCTCCCAACTTTAGATATGAGGTGAAAATTCAGGCCACATACTGGTGGGTTAAAGGAAACTTCTTTCACCAGTAGGCCTTGATAACATCTCTCTTTGAGGGCACTGCACAGCTCCTCAAAGCTATTTATATCCATTGCGTGTTCTTTCAGTAGATTCTGGACTTCGTAGACTTCTCTCCAAAGTGCCTCGACCTCCTCTGGTGTGGGCGGTTGGTCGACAGAAAGTGAAGGGTCTTGGAAGAATCGAGATGGGTCAGACAAAAACTGTTGATTTTCTCTAACCCATCTCTCTCTCTGCTCTAGACTTCTCCTAGCGTTAGATAGTACTCGTATTCTGTCAACAATATGCTACCTGATGGTCAGTAGCTTCTACTTGTTGAGTGTGTGATGACAGATCTGCACTTCGTGCGCGAACTGTCGAACCTTAGCAGTAAAAATCCTACCAGATATTATGTAGTCAATCACACATGGAATGCGGGGGAGCGTACTGCCTCGCCCAGCATATATTTGTGCTGAGTTGATGCATTTGCCTTTTGATCTCCTGATCAACCGTTGGTTTTGTTTTACGGTTTGCGGAGGCGTAGCAACCGTGCTGAAAGCTGAATAGCACCTAAGTGAGGTGTCTTAAACGGTGTCTCTGGGATACCGGGCGACCTCCAAGAGTATGCAGCCTTATCCTTGCACGCGGGGCTCTACAAGGATGGGCGAACCCTTTCTCTAGCTGCTCGTGAGAACAACAATGATTATGGACGTACTGTACTCCCACCGAAAAAAGGCAACTTGTCCAACCCAGAGAATTACAGGCCAATAACTTGTTTGAACACACTATCTTTACAGCTGTCCTAAAAAACAGGATTGTTCGG
The DNA here is from genome assembly GCA_011634705.1 of Andricus grossulariae. Classification (NCBI taxonomy): domain Eukaryota; kingdom Metazoa; phylum Arthropoda; class Insecta; order Hymenoptera; family Cynipidae; genus Andricus; species Andricus grossulariae. The sequence goes on from JAABKJ010014261.1 coordinate 2,559, forward strand.
CAAATTGAGCCTGTGTGGCGTAAGATATACGAACAACATGGCTCGAAAAAAAGGTGTAGCAGGATGTTGAGAGGACCTGCTAATTGACAGGTGTGTCTGTTAAGACGCACCGACCCATCAACGCGTCCTGTCAATGGTATGGATTGACTACCGGAAAGCTTTCGATTCCACCTCTCATAGACTTTTATCATCTGTCTGCTGGAAAGCTTAACGGTGCATCCACACGTAGTGAGATGTGAACGAAGATTGATGCCTCTTTAAAAAACTAGATTTACTGTCTCATCTAGAAATTATCGTGTGACGAGGAAGAACGTCACCTTCCATAGGGGCGGCTTTCAGGGCGACAGCAGACGCTCTTTGCTTTTTTGCATAGCACTTCTGCCTCTATCTCTCGTACCACAACATTCTTCTGGATACCTCTGTGGCGACACTAACCAGCACGAGCATTAGTTCAATGATGTATTTTATATGGATGACCTGAGGATCTATGCTTCTGGTGAAAGCGAACTTCAAACTGCCATAAATATCGTCAAGAAGTACACAGAAGGGATTGGGATGGACTTTGGATTGGATAAACGTGCCAAAATTCATCTAAAAAAAGAAAAGATTGTTGACAATCCAGACGACCCTGAGCTTGTGGATATAGGTGTTATTAGACATTTCGACACTGGAGAGACCTATACATACCTGTGCGTGCCTCAAAGCCGTATCCAGGACGTAACATCAGTGAAGGAGTCTCTCCAAAGCAGATACAAGCATCTTCTTCGACAGATTTGGGCTTTCAATCTGTCGGCGTTGAACAAGGTATCTGCGGCTAACATGATTGCCGTTGAAATTCTACTTCAATCGTTTGGGATGATTCAATGGACGAAGAGGGGACTTACGGCTCTTGTTATCACCACTCTTAAGATTATGCATATGTACAAAAGCTTGCATATCGATTCGTCAGTTCCGCGATTATAAATTTCACGCCGTCAAGGCGGACGCAGACTTCTGAAATCTCCAGTGTCTTCATAACCGAATTGTTCTAAGGACAGCTCACATCGTTACCAATGGCAGAGATCCTCTTCTAAAAATGGTCAGAAACCGCAAGATGATTCATAAAGGAGCGTTCCCTTACAAAGCAGCGGAGCAAGCTTCCGAGACCCTTGGCCTGAATTTTGACATCAGAAGTAAGGAAAATGCATTACTTCATATACCTTGCTATAAAAATCGAATTTTTATATAATATATATAACCATAACTTCCTAACTCTTCAATAAAATGTATTGATATTATACGTCAATTGATTTGTTTGTACCAAGGGATCTTTTATAATGCTGCATCAACTTTGAATTATGGTAATCAAAAAAGTTGCAGTAGAAAAACCGATTTAAAATGCTTTTCATTTTGAATTATTGAATTCTAACCGTTTTTATTTGAGAAAGATACAAGTTTAATTTCATTTCATTTAGTTCGCAATATTGTTAGCAAATAAAAATTCAAAGATGTTTACATAAATTGTTCAAACTATTCATTATTTTTTATAGCAATTTTTTCTCAGAATAAAACTAGAAAGTCGCGATTTTTTTGAAAATTTGCCACTGTGTATCCAATTTTATATAGTGAGAATTAATACTTATTTGATGTTGACAAGCAAAAAATTTCAAACAATTAATGATAATTATACATATAAAATTTAAATGATTCCTACCATATGTAAGGAAGCTCATTTTTACTTCAAATCATGAGAAGTAACAGTGAAAATACACTAATTAGATTTATGAAGAAACGACACAAGTTGCAATTAAATGTTCAACAACAACATTGTTTTTTCATTATGTGCATACTTTCTTTCCAAACACTAAAAGCAAGAAAATGAAAATACGTAGGTTTCAATACCAATGCATATTATGAATTGAAATAATATAAATTGATTGAAATGATACATTTTTCAGGGTAGCTGAGAATAAATATTGATGAAAAAAAAAAGAAAATATTGAAGTAATCAGTCGATGCCTTGACCTCTTATTTTGAAAGATATGTGCGACAATCTAGGGTAAATACAATAACCGAACGCGCGGCGCGAGACAAGTACATAACCAAGCGCAAAGTGCGAGCTTATATTCACGAGCGCGAAGCACGAGAACCAAAAGTCGCACGACCCAGGTGCGCTTAAACTTGTGAGCCGCGCGCGCAGCGTGCGATGAGAATTTGCCCACCCGGCGGGCAAATGAATCATCTGATCTACATTATTCATGAAATCCGATCAAATCTTGTAAAATCCTTAAAAATCATTCAAAACGTTCCTCTGAAAACAAATAAGTCAAATTATATTTTTGAACAATAACAATTCAAAAATCCCTCCCACATATCAGCTGACAATTCAGTAAACCAATTTTTCGAGAAAACAGAATCTAAAATCTGTTAGGAATCGGTTTCTTCAAGTTAACATTAACTATGTTATTTGACTTTGCTCTCACCCCACGATTTCTGTCGTTGCGCGTGAATGAGGGTGCGTGAACAAATTATAAAATTATTATTATTATTATTATTATACCATTAGGCCATTTCCCCTTCGGAGTAAGCGTGAATTGCTCGGTTGGAAAGTAGTAGTGTGTGGATGGGTATACAGGTATAGAGTAGATAGGTATATAGATGTAAGGTATAGATATGTCAGATTGAAAATTGTTATTTGTGGTTTCCCACTTGGGCCCATTAGTATCCTAAGTCTTTGTTTCAGGCGTCATTCACTCTACTCACATTCTTTTTATAAACTATTTGTCGATACACTTTTCTCTCCTGGCATACTAATCTAGCTTCCTTCACGTGCATGCATTTTCTCATGCAAGCTCTTGTGTTTCTATGGCTTTTTATCTCTCTTCGGATTAGAGTCTCATTCACAATTTCTAACCATTTTGTCAGCGGTCTACCTTTGGGCATCTTGCCATTTACTTTACCTTTATACACCTATTTGGTCGGTCGTTCATCTTTTATTCTTTCAACATGTATTACTATCTCCAAAAGTTAGAACGTGCCTTTTGATTTCACAGTGACACAGACAATAATAAGCAATTGAAATATTCATGTTCAAGAAAAATTGAAATTAATTTTTTGAATGCGCAATTGAATCAGAAAGTTTTGTTTGATTTTTTCTTTTCCTTTGAAAATTTTTGCTTGTTTTTTAGTTGGACTCAAATCACTTCAAGATGTACGCTACATCTACAAAAGTCATTAAAATTCTGCTAGCGGTGTGAGTGACATGGTGTAAGCAAAGAACTTAATTCGAAATCTCAAAATCGTGTAATTCTCTGAATTTTGAATATTCGAAGAAAAAAAATTAAATCACCTTACGGCAATTAGCAAAAGATAGGAGAAAGGAGCCTTCATAACCATAATACATTAGCATTTACATTTTTTATTCCAATTTTGATCCAAATACGGATTATTAAGAATATTATATTTTAGTTCATCTTTTTTCTGTTGTATTAATGATACGCACACTGTAGAGAATTTTCATTTGAAACAACTTCATGAAACCACCGAGAGAAGATTGGGTACTTGTTACCTACATGACATTCGCTTATCTCTTCCTTAGTCATATTGTCGACTGCACCGCTTATCATGTTTACTTTTATTCTCGAATATCTTGTACTCAACCTATATATTCCACGAAGAATCCCACTATACTCCAATATCGCAAAAACGTCACCATTCGGAGTTGATAATGCAATATGTTCTCGGATTGGCACAGGCACATATATACCATTTTCTGTTAGCAATTTAATTTTTTTATCGATAGGAAGAACGTATCTTCGAAATTCGAATTGCCTGTTCTGATTTGTCTGGGGAATAAGCCGAATATATCCAAGTTTTGCGAGTGAATATCCAAGTACTTCATGAGTAGGAGGCCTGCCCGGGGGAGAAATGGACCGGGCACGAACAGAAGGCTCCTGCAGAGAATTCCGGTCAGGTGAATGTGGTCTTGCAGAAGAAGAAGAACCAAGATCACGTTCGCCACTGGGATTTCCTCCGTGCTGTAGTGAGTCGTAACTTGCAAAAGCTTTGATAAAATTGTATGAGAAGATTGGGCGATTTTGGCCTACTGGACAATTCTTTATTTCATCTCGAGTCAAATTATCAACTAGGCCGCTGATCATATTTATTTTTATTCGCGAATAAGTTCTATCTTTTCTATATATTCCAAAAAGAAGCCCACGATAATCCAATATAGCAAAAACATCACCATTGGATGTTGATAACACAATATGTTCTCGGATTGGCACAGGAACAAATGTTAGATTGTCTACTCGCAATCTAATTCGTTTATCGGTAGGAAAAACGTATTTCCGGAATTCAAATCGTTGGTTCTGATTTTTTGAAGGAATAAGCCGAACATATCCAAGTTGTTCTATTTCACATCCAAGTACTCGATCAGAAGGAGGCCTGCCTGGAGGAGACATAGATCTGTCATAAACAGGAGGCTCCTGAGGAGAAGTCCGGTCAGGTGAATGTTGTCTAGCAGAAGAAGAAGAACCAATGTCACGTTCGCTACTGGGATACCGTTCGAAATGTAGTGAATCGTAACTTGAAAAATCTTTAGTAAAACTGTGTGGAAAGATTGGGTGCATTTTCCCTACTGGACAATACTTTATTTCAGCTGGAGTCAAATTAGTAATTGCGCTGCTGATCATATTTATTTTTAATCTCGTGTGAGTCATATCCCTCTTATATATTCCACGAAGAACTCCGCTATACGCTAATATTGCAAAAATGTCTCCATTGGATGCTGATATTACAATATGTTCTTGGATCGGCACGATACCATAGGTCTTTACATCGGTTTTCCAACTAATTGGTTCAACAGCTGCAAAATTGTAGCTTCGAAATTCGAATCGAAGGTTCTGATTCGCGCGGGGAATGAGCCGAATATAGCCAAGCTCTTCTAGTGTATATCCAAGTACTTTAAAAGAAGAAGGCCTTCCAGTAGGAGATTTTGACCTGGCACGAAAAGGAGGCTCCTCTGCAGGAGTCTGCTCAGTCGACTGATTTTCGCCAGAAAAAGAATATGAAGGGAGACCAAGATCACGTTCGCTGTGAGGATTTCCGTCGGATTGTGAACTGCATTCTGAAACGATAAATAGAATATTCATCTTTTACATTCTTATCACTGGAGATTTCAGATTTTACTTTTGACCCGAAACGCGGTTTACGGAAAATATATGCTACTTTCGCCTTTATTTTCAGGCGCAAATGCTGGCCATTTTGGTCCAGTGTGGAATAAAAATTGTTTATTTTTTTCATAGTTTGCGCACTTTTTTATATCTAGAACAAAACTATGAAAATATGGCTGTTGGAATACCAATGCATATTATAAATTGTAATAATAGAAATTTATTGAAATGATACACTTTAGGGTAGCTAAAAATGAAATTTGTTGCAAAATGAGGAACTAATGTTAAAGTCATCATGATAAATGAAGTTCCTACTTTATTTTGCAATATCAGGATATGCAATTCCAGGCCGAGGTAAAGAAATAAATGTAATATGCATTTGACATTATTGTGTTGCTCAATTCAAAAAAGTCCGGGTTTTGGACCAAATCGAGTGCAAAGCACAAGGTACGCGATAAAAGTGTGTTCGGTAAAGCCGAAGGAGGTTTACAAAAAGAAAATTCACAATCATCAAATTATAGTTTTCGATGCTTTGACCTTTGATTTTAAAACGTCTGTGCACATATGCCGGTGAAGTACAAAGAATAAGTGCGCAGCGGGAGGTAAATACATTATCGAGAGCGAGGCGGGAGAACCCATTGTCGCCCGCCCTAGGCGCGCTGAAACCCGCAAGCTGCGCGCGCAGCTCGTGATAAGAATGTGTCCGCGCAGCAGGCAAATTTCTATTGCTCAGAACATTCATGTCTTATAGCTTTGGCTAAAATCAAAGTTTCTTTGCAGGAAGCATCTTTCTGATCATTGAATTCAAATTATGCAAAATAATTATAAAATATAATAAATCCCCACTCCATAAATTTAACAGTTTTTATTACGTCAAATTCTTTGGCAAATATCTCTTTACCCAGTTTTTACTGTCGAATGACACTTAACAAACGATCATGACAAAAGAAAAGAACACTAGGCAGTGGACACATTATTAATACAAGGTAATCATATTAAGTTGATTTTAGTCATATTTTGGGTTAGAAATTATTATGATGTCAAGGAACAGTATTTAAAACCGAAATCTTATTTGGAAATATGACTTAGACTCTATTTCAGTTTGGCATTTTTATTTTTTAAATATATGAAAAAAGGTTGTATTGAATCTGTTTACATATACAACCATTTGCTTCTATATTAACATCATTTCCGATAATTCAATAAAAATTTTCTTGAAAAATACACTATTTTGTTGTAAATTCCTCTGTCCTGATTGCGCATTAAAATGTTTGTTCTCAAGTCCAGGTATTTGGTGGAAAATTAAAAACTTGAGTTGTTCAGGTTCTACTATCTGGTCGAAAGTGCATCTTTATTGGTCGAAAATGATCTTGTTGTTTTAAGTTCACCTATCCAAGTTGATGATTCAACTATCTAAAAATAAATTAATCTTTGTAGGTTGAAAATTAGGTTTGATTGAAAATGTTATTTTATTGTCTAAAAGTGATTTTATTTGTGGTAAGCTCAATAGTATGTTATGAACCAAGGGGGATATTTTCAGTACAAGTCGTAGAAGTCGTCCTCAAGTGCCGCTTTTCAAGTTCGTAGGCATGTAATAGCCATTATTATTTACCTGTGACGTCATAATTTCTGACGACGTAAACTGTAAAAATAAAGTATTCTTTCAGGGCTAGTTTCAGGTATTACAATAAGACTTAGCAAAAGCTGTCTCAAGCGGTACTAACATGAGATAACTATTGGGATCGCAAAATCGTTCGCTTTGCATTGAAAACAACCGCATGAAGTTATCATATTCAAAAATACGACGCCGAAGATGATACTATACAAAAATAAAGGTCTCTAGTTTTTACAGTGCAAATATACAAATGAATATTGTATGACTATAAGCTGGAAAGGAAGACATTAGTTTCACTTCACAGGCCTGAGAAATATATGTATGTATGCACGTATTATATCAAATGTAATAAGGATTATAGATATTAGATATTAGAGATTTGCCAAAGTGCAAACGAATGGATGGACTAGCCACATTTTCGCAAAATAAGGAGCAACGGGTTGATACTTCAGTGAATAGTTTGGTTAACAACTGTATCTAAGGAATATTTCATTGCATCATCAGAGAACAAATATATACATAATAAGCCGTTATCACACATAAACGTGAGATAACGACACTATTTTTGCCAAAATTGTTCTTTGCAGATCATTACATCATTTTCCACTCTTCATTACGATCATTATAATTATGCCATTCTCATCTCAAAAGAAAGGTACTGGTTTCAGGTTGAAACTGTGTGTCACCTATTTCCTCAAAATTTGACGTTTTCGGACTCATTGATTGAGAAGTAATGCTTTTTCATTCGGGTTTGGTCTCTGTCGCCTGTCAACACGACAACTTTCGAAGAAATGAGCTAATTGAGTTTTCCTTTG
>JAABKJ010014264.1:0-10141 GCA_011634705.1 Andricus grossulariae
TGCATTTTTAACTAAAAAAGATTAAATTTAACCAAAAATGTTGAGTTTTCAACCAAGAAAGATTTTCAATCAAGAAGAAAACAAAATTTCAACGAAATTCTTGAATTTTCTGCAAAAAAGTTGAATTTTCAAAAAGAAAAGATTAATTTGTAACCAATAGTTGAATCTTTCACCAAAACAGTTTAATGTTCAACAAAAAAAATTGTTTTTTCAACAAAACAGTTGAATTTTTAACCAAAGGTCAAGTTTTTAAATAAAATTGTTGATTTTTCAACTAGAAAAGAGAAATTTTGAACCAAACATTTGCATTTTTAACTAAAAAAGATTAAATTTAACCAAAAATGTTGAGTTTTCAACCAAGAAAGATTTTCAATCAAGAAGCAAACAAAATTTCAACGAAATTCTTGAATTTTCTGCAAAAAGTTGAATTTTCAACCAAGACACATTTTTCAGTTAAGAAAGAAAAAAAATGTCAAGAAAATAATTTAAATAGTTAAGTTTTTAACAAAAGAGTTGAATTCTCCAACCAAGTAGATGAATTTTTAATAAAATATTTGAATTTTCAACTAAAAAAATGCATTTTTAACCAAATTATTGCATTTTCATCAAAATAATAAAATTCTTAACCAAAAATAATAAGCTCAACAACAAATATTTGAATTTTCTCCTAGAGTTTTATTAGTTCAGTTCGAATTTAAATGAAAAAACGAGAAATAGGTGAAAATAATCTAAAGAATAATAGTTTAATTAAACATTGAAGATCTTTTTTAATACTTTTTAAATATTCGGTAAGAAAACTGAAAATTCTGCTTAGAAAATAAAGTTAATTTTTCACTGTACTTTTTGATTTTGAACTAAAGACTTTAAAATGTTTAAAACGGTTAAACATAGAAATTATTGGAATTGCTCAAACTTTTAACCGGTCAACCGCAGAGCACTAATTTTTATTTATAAGAATAATATTTTTTCAATTGAATGTTGCATATTAGAGTGAATTTGATTACAGATTTTTATAGATTCCACCACAGATAAAGCAGATTTAGTGTACACTCTACTCTCTACCATTATTCTACATTCTCCTAGAATATATTTTTTTTCTGTAACTTTAAAGCTGTGTCTCGAAAATCTTGTCAGTGGTGCATTTTATTTTTCAGTACAATCGCCTCCACTGATCACGAAACAGCCACCTACGGACGAATTGCTATTTCAAGTGGCTCAGGTCAGCAAAAATGAAAACGAAAAGCCTTTCTTGATAGAATGTGAGGCTGAAGGTGAACCTGCACCGAGGTAATTAAAAAAAATTGATTCTACAAGACCCTAGAAATAATTAATAATTAATAATTATGAAAATATTTGATTTATCCCACTTTAAAGAAACAATTTTTTATTTCAATCAAGTTTTTATCTCAAGAAAATGTAAAATATGAATCCTGAAGTTGAAGCCAAATATTCGATTTGGGAAGCATCCGAAAATTTGGAAGAGTTGAAATTTGGAACTTTTATAGAATTTAAATCGAATTCATTGTAAGTGTTTTCGTTTATGAAAAAAATACTTTGGAAGAGTCCATTTTGAAATAATTACAATTTTCAAGCGATTTGGATTTCTAATAAATCCATATTTGGTAGCGATACAAAGTTTGAAAAAAAAGAAAGCTTTACAAAATAATAGGTATATATTAAAAAAAGTTAAATTTGGAAGAACTTAAAAATTAAAAAGAAATCTTAATTTGGAGGCGTCAGTTTGGTCGATAATATTCTAATATTATGATTCAGTTTCAATTTTAAAGCATACAAATTTGCAAGCGCCACAGAATTTGGAGATAAATTCTTGTTCAAATTTTTTAATTTTTTAAAGTCTAAAATTGTTCGATTTGGATTGCTAAAAAATGTTTAACTTATTTTTGTGTACAATTTGAAATTCAAATGTTCAAATTGGTTTATTATTAAATTTAAACCATTCCAAATTGTGAAATTTCAGATTCAAACTTTCTTAATTCTACCATTTTTAATTTAAAAGTCCTAGAAATTAATTAATAATGTAAAAAGTGGGAAAATTTCAAATGTAAATCAGTTAAAATTGTACATTCTTAAAATAAAAGCGTTCAAAATTAAATAATTTTAGATTGAAGTATTTATAGTAGTTTGGTTTTAAATTTAAATATATCAAAATGGTAGAATACAAATTTGAGAGCAAAGTCAACAAAAATGTAATTGGAAAAATTCAAAATCGGATAGTTTTAGATTCTAAAATTTAAATTTAAATAAAAAACCGTACTAGTTGAAATTTAACAGATTTGAATCAAAAGTGTTTGAAATTGAAAGCGATTAAAATTTTGAAAAAATTAATAAATCAAATTATATAAATAAATTCATATTGAAAATGTTCAAAATTGTATAATTCCCGATTCTACAACATTGAATTGAAGGAGTTTAAAATTTAAATAAAATTGAACGAACACTTTCAAAATTGAATAATTTTAGAAATATTGAATTTTATATTTTTTAAAGTCTAAAATTGTTCCAGTTTCTGAAAGCATGAATTTAAACATTTTAATTTTTTTTTTTTTTCACTTATTTTTCACTTTTGGTTGCGTTTTCTTTTTAAGTTAGTTTAAGTGACTCCCCCTCCTTTTCTTTATTATTTTTTCACATGTGTCGCAAATGTTAATTTTACCATTTTTAATTTCCAATTCAAGTTCTTATTTAAGTTTGGAAATTCTGAAAACGTTTCAAAATGAAAAATGTCAAATTAAAATATCCAAAATTGGAAAATTTCAAATTTGAATCAGGTAAAATGGTATATTATTACATTAAAATGCGTAAAAAATTAAGTAATTTCAGATTGAATTATTTATAGTTTTGTTTTAAAATGGATCGATTGAATAGTTTTAGATTCTGAAATTGAAATTGGAAAACGTAATAGTTGAAATTTAACAGTTTTTAATCAAAAGCGTTTAAAATTTAAAGCGATTAAAATTTCGAAAAAATTATTAAATCTATTTATAAAAATAATTTCAAATTGAAAATATTCAGATTGAATAATGCCCAATTAAATTTTTAAAAATTTGACAATTTCAAATTTAAGTCAGTTAAAACTGTACAGTTTTAAATTAAAAGCGTTCACAATTAAATAATTTTAGATTGATGTATTTAAAATGGTTTGTTTTTATATTTAAATCTATAAAGATTTTAGATTGTTAAGTTCAAACTTTTATTAGTCAAAAATTTAATTGGAAAAATTCAAAATCGTATAGTTTTAGATTCTGAAATTTAAATTGGAAAACATCATAGTTGAAATTTAATAGTTTTCAATTAAAAATATTTCAAATTGAAAGCGATTAAAATTTAAAAAAATGTATCTAATTTTAAAAATAATTTCAAATTGAAAATGTTCAAAATGAATAATGTCAAATTAAAATATTTAAAGTTGGCCAATTTCAAATTTAAATCAGCTAAAATTGTATTTTTTAATTAAAAGCGTTCAAAATTAAATAATTTCAGATTGAAGCATTTAAAATCGTTTGGGTTTAAATTGGAATTTATCAAAATTGTAGAATTTCAGATTCTAATTGAAATCGAAAACCTTAAAAGTTAAAATTTAACAGATTTGGATTAAAAGAATTTAAGCGATTAAAATTTCATAAATTTCATTAAATCAAATTATAACAATAATAATTTCCAATTGAAAATATTCAAAATTGAAAAATTTCAGAAACTATAAGTGGATTTAAAATTAGGAAACGCAATAGTTGAAATTGAATAATTTTGAATTAAAAACGATTGAAATTTAAAGAAAATTGGACGAAAGCTTTCGAAATTGAATAATTTTAGAAATATTGAAACACATCAAATTATTTGATTTCAAATTTAAATCGCACAAAATGGTAAAATTTCGAAATGTAAGCTTTAATAAATAAGCGACTTTCAAATTTGACAGTTTAAAATTTAAACCACTTAAAGTCGAAGAATTTCAAATTCACACATTCATAATTCAATAATTGATTTTTTAAAAATTAAATTGTTTAATTTATTCTAGATTTCCATAATGTTTCCAGTATAATACAATTATAAGAAAAGCTGATCGCAAATTGAATCTTCTTATTCTGAAACACTATTACTTTTGTTAAAATTTATGTTTTGGTTAAAAATTCTACTATTTGATTGAAAATATAATTATTTTCTTGAAGATGTAACTGTTTTGTTAAAAACTCATTTGTGTGTGTGAAAAATTCAACAACTTGGTTGAAAGTTGTACTGTGTTTTCGAAAATTCATCTTTTTAGTTGAAGATTCATCTCTTTGGTTGAAAATTAACTTTTTTTCAACTGAAAATTTAACTTTTGCATTTGTAATTGTAAATTTATCTCTTTTAGTTATCATTCAACTATTTGGTTAAAAATGCATCTTTTTTAGTTTGAAATTCATGTAATCTATTACAAATTCGTATTTTTCAGTAGAAAATTAATCTTCTCAGTTAAAAATTAATATTTTTCGTTGAAAATTCATCGTTAGAGTGAAAAATTGAACCAGTTTTTTTAAATTTAAAATATAACTATTTCATTATTGGTTGAAAATTTATATTTTTAGCTGAAAATTTATCTTATCTATTTGGAACTTCAATTATTTGATTGAAATTTTATGTATTTTATTGAGGATTCAAGTATTTTGTTGCAAATTCGTCTTCTTTGGATGAATTCAAGTGTTTTTTTTTTATTTCAGACTAAAATAGCTTTTCGTTGAAATATCAGGTATTACTGGTTTCGTTGAGAATTCATCTTTTTGGTTTGAAAATTGAACTTGTTTGTAGAATATTCATCTTCTTGGCTTGGAAGTTCAACAATATGATAGAGCATTAAAGTATATAGTTGAAAATTACCTTTTTTGTTGAAAAAATCTTACTTTCGGGTTGAAAATTCAATTTTTTAGTAGAAAATACGTATTTTTTGTTTAAAAATTTATATCTTCATATATAAAACCTCCTTTTTGGTAAAAAATGTAACTATTTGGTTTAAAATTAATCTTTCTGGTGAAAATTCAACTACAATTATGGTTAAAAATTAAATTATTTATTTAAAAAATTAACTGCCTGGTAGAAAATTAACTTGTTTGTTAAAAATTCAAATACTTTGTGGAGAATTCATCTGTTGTGTTGAAAATTGTTTTTTTTTTTTTTTGGTAGAAAATTAATCTTCCTTTTTGAAAATTGAAGGGTTGCAGTACATAACTAGATAAACAACAAAATCAGAATTTTTCAGGAGAGCGAAATAAGATTTTGAAAAATTAAAATCATCGTTTAAAGATAAAAAAAAAGTTTACTCTCGAACTGAAGTGTTTCTAAATTGAGGCCAAAAACGTATGATTACAAAATATTATCAAGTTCCGAGAAATAGAATGTGAAAGTTTACAATCGCAAAGTGACAAGAACCTAAAATAGGAATAGTTTTGGTCGCAAATCACGCTAGAAACTGCAATTTTCAGTTGACACAAAAATAAAATATTGCTCTCGATATATTGAGTTGATAAATTGGGATAAAATGAGGTTGATAAAAAAAAGTTAACTAATTCCGATTATATCATTCAAGAATTTGGAGGTTCAAATTTCATGGTTTTTAAAAATCATCTTTATATAGCGACTAAGAATCTATTTTTCAATTTAAAAAAATAATAAAAACTTGCTCCCGAGATATGGGGAGGCTGAATAAGAATAAATAAGTTTTCATCCAAAAAAATTATTCCGTTCCGGGAAAATAAAGATTTATTATGACAGTATCGCACTGTGACATGTGATTTTTCGGTGAAAGTTATATAAAAAGAAGAAAGTTATGTTTTTTTTTAAATAATCTATAATGATTTTAAGAAATAACTTTTTTTTTTGGCTGTGGTTTCAAATATTTTGTTTAAAACTCGTCTTTTTTGGTTTAATGTAGCTGAAAGAAAATTCATTGCTTTGTTGAAAATTAATTTTTTAATCTGAAAATGTAACTAGTCTATTTTTGGTTGAAAAATTATATTTTTTTACTTGAAAATCGAACTATTTTGGTAGAAAATTCAACTGTTAATTTGAAAAATGAAGTACTTGTTAGAAAATAAATTTTTTTATTGAAAATCCATAGTGTCGAGTGGAAAATTCAAATTTTTTTTGTGCAAAATGCATTTATTTTGTTGAAAATTCGTCTTTTTGGGTAGAAAATTTAAATTTTTTTTGAAAATTGATCTTATTGATTGTGGATTGAACGAGTTTGTTAATCATTCTTTTTTTATTCAACTTAACTGGTAGAAAATTCGCTTTTTTTCTTAAAAATGTAACTATTCCAGTTTTGTTTGAAAAATTATTTTTGTTGTTATTGAAAATTCAACTGTTTGGTAGAAAATGGACTTTTTTGTTGAAAATTCATAGTGTTGAGTGGAAAATTTAACTTTTTTGTGCAAAATTTAATGAATTTGGTTGAAAATTCGTCTTTTTGGGTAGAAAATTAATGTTCTTTTTTGAAAATTGATCTTCTTTGAAAATTGATCTTATTGGCCGTGGATTCAACCGTTCTGTTAATAATTCGTCATTTTTTTGTTCAAATTAACTGATAGAAAATTCGCTTTTTTTGTTGAAAATGTCAGTATTCCATTTTTGTTTGAAAAATTATTTTTTATTGTTGAAAATTCAACTACTTGGTAGAAAATTCACTTTTTTGTTGAGAATTCATAGTACGGGGTAGAAAATTCAACTTTTTAATGGAAAATTCGTCTTTTTGAGCAGAAAATTATTCTTCTTTTTTAAAAAATCATCATTTTGGTTGAGGATTCAACTATTTTTTTTAAATTCGTGTTTTTAGTTGAATTCAGCCAGATAAAAATAAGTTTTTTTTCCGTTGTAAAGTAACTTTTTAAACTGAAAATGTAATTATTCCATTTTTGGCTGAAAACTTATATTTTTTAGTTGAAAATTCAACTATTTTGGTAGAAAATTCAACTATTTATTTGAAAAATTAAGTACTTGTTGGAAAATTAATTTTTTTAATTGAAAATCCATAGTGTCGAGTGGAAAATTCAACTTTTTTTTGTGCAAAATTCATGTATTTTGTTGAAAATTCGTCTTTTTGGGTAGAAAATTAATCTTATTTTTTTAAAATTGATCTTATTGACTGTGGATTCACTAGATTGTTGATAATTCGTCTTTTTTTATTTAACTTAACTGGTAGAAAATTCGCTTTTGTTGGTTGAAAATTCATAGTGTCATGTGGAAAATTCAACTGTTATATGGAAAATTTGTATTTTCCAGCAGAAAATTCATACATTCATACGTCAAATACGAAATATTAAATCTTTCGTTAAGAATTTTTTTTTTTTGAGAACTGAAATGTACTTGGTTAAAAATTAAACTATTATGTTAAAAATTGTATTATTCTGTTGAAAATTCAACTATTTTTATAAAGCCTTCTTTGTGGTTCTTCTTCCTGAAGGCAAATCCAGGAAATCATATTGACCGATCTCGTTTCGTGTTTTGTGGTGACAAATTGGGATTTAATGACCAATTAAATTATCAGATAGGAAAAGTAATATCCGGATTAAAAAATTCGATTATCTTTCCTGCCGTGGAATGCGAGGGAGGATTTAATTTAATTTGATTAATGTGGAGCAGAAGAAGATAAAACCTACATTTATTTAGGAGAATAAAGAACCGTAAATGTTATTCTTCAGTGCGATATGACCACTCCCATTCAATGTAACTGCACTTACTCACACTTGGTGGTTTTGAGTGAGTGAGTGAGTGAGTGAGTGAGTGCGTAAGTGCTCGTAACTCAATACTCTCAAAGGCCATGAGGTCATCCAAGTAATTAAGATCAGTTACTCTGGCTTCCCTTTCCCTAAGATAATAGTCGAAGAGCACTTTTATTTTGTCTCTTGCCTGTTATGAGTAAGACGACACTTTATGAATGGGACAATTTCGACCGGAATGTTCAGCATTTCTGGCTGCTTTTAATCTCACTTTCTTCTCCAGCAATTCCACTTTGGCTTTTATGCTTTAATTTAAAGAATGCATTTATGAATTATTAAAAATTAATCTTCTACTTTAGAATTCTTATCCTTTCATTAAAAAATAATTAACCACTTAAACATTGTGCAATTTCGATAAAACTAACAAAATCAGTTTTTTATTGTCCTTTTAAATAGATTTATTAGTTACTAACAAGCGATTTTCGAATTTATAAGTCTTATCTTTTTATTAATAAATAATGAACCGTTGAAAAATGATAGAATTGCGATAGAACTAATAAAAATAATTTTTTAAATTACTTTAAGTCGATTTATTCAATATTAATCATCAATTTATCAATTTATAACTCTTAACCTTTCCTCAAAAACGTATTAACATTTAAAAATGGTGGAAATTCGATACAAAATAATCCAAATAATTGTTTAATTATTTTAAATGGATTAAATATTAACAATAAATTTTCTGATTTAGAATTTTTATACTTTCATTACTAAATAATGAACCATTGAATAGTGGGGGAATTTAGATAAAAATAATAAAAATAATTTTTAATGTCTTTAAATGGATTTATCAAATATTAACAATAAATTTTATAATGTATAAGTCCTAGCCCTTCGTTAAAAAATAATTACTTTTAAAAAATTTGTGGAACTTCGATAAAACTAATAAAAACAATTTTTTAATGATTTTTTAAAAGGATTGATGAATTATTAACATTTAATTTTATAATTTAGAATTCTTATCCTTTCATTAATACATAATTAATCATTGAAAAATGTTGGAATTCCGATAATATTAATAAAACCCATTTTTTAATGATTGTAAATTGATTGATGTATTATTAACAATTAGTTTTGTAATTCATAAGTCTTATCCTTTCATTAAAAATAATAAAAATTTGAAAATTTGTGGAATTTCGATAAAAGTAATAAAAACAATTCTTTAATGACCTTTTAAGTGCATTTATTAATTATTAACAATTAATTTTCTACTTGAGAAGTATATCCTTTGATTAAAAAATTACTAATATTAAAAATGGTTGAATTTCGACAAAAATAATATAAATAATTTTAAAGACTTTAAATAGATATATTGAATATTATCAATAATTTTTCTAATTTATAAGTCTTATCCTTTCATTAATAAATAAGTAACAATTCAATAATTTTTAAATTATTTCAAATGGATTTATTAATTATTAAGAATTAATTTCCTACTTGGGAAGTATAATCCTTTGATCAAAAAATTATTAATATTCCAAACTTGTGGAATTTCCATAAAAAGAATAAAAATTATTTTTTAATCACTATAAATAGATTTATTAAATATTAGCAATAAATTTTCTAGTTTATAAGTCTTATACTTTGATTAAAAAAGAATTAACGTTTAAAATTTTTTGGAATTTCAATAAAGTAATAAAAACAATTTTTTAATCACTTTAAATAGATTTATTAAATATTAACAATCAATTTTCTAATTTATAAGTCTTATCCTTTCATTAAAAAAGAATGAACGTTTAAAAATGTTTGGAATTTCGATAAACATAATTAAACAAAAAATTTAATTACTTTTTAAATGGCTTTATTACTTATTAACAATCAATTTTCAAATTTATAATTCTAATCCTTTCATTAATAAATAAGTAACCATTCAATCATTTTTAAATTATTTTTAATGGATTTATTAATTATTAAGAATTAATTTCCTACTTGGGAAGTATTATCCTTTGATCAAAAAATTATTAATATTCCAAACTTGTGGAATTTCCATAAAAATAATATTTTAATCACTTTAAATAGATTTATTAAATATTAACAATAAATTTTTTAATTTATAAGTATTATCCTTTCATTAAAAAAGTATTAACGTTTTAAAATTTGTAGAATTTCGATAAAACTATAAAAAAAATTTTTAATCACTTAAAATAGATTTATTAAATATAACCTTTTAAATGGTCTTATCAATTATCAACAATCAATTGTAGGTCATACCAATTTATATTTGTGAATTTATTTTAGTTCTTTGAATGGAATTAATTAATTAATTAAGAAAGGGATTAATTTAATGGTTTTCAACGAGGGAATTCTCGATTGATTTTAATGGTTAGAAAGAAGTTTCAAAGCTTGTTTTTCCTCTCATAAAAATCATGGCA
>JAABKJ010014266.1:0-10141 GCA_011634705.1 Andricus grossulariae
AAATGTGTAACTTAAATTCAGTAAAATTAATTGATTTAATTTCTTTTATAATAACTTCAGTGAAATTGAAGGTAAATTTGTAGTTTTGACTTTAATTAAGTCGAACTTACTTGAATTTAGTTCAAATAACTTAAATTTAGTAGCATATATTAATTCAAATTATGTCGAATCATTTTCAATATAGCTGAAATTAAGTCCGTCGAATAATTCAGTCATTTGAACTTAAATTTAGTAGAATTAGATAAATTCAGTGGAATCTTAAATTCAGTTTCAGTAACTTAAATGCAGTATCAGAAATGAATTTAGATTCTATCAAATTATCTTGAATGCAGTCGAGATCAATTTAGTCGTTTCCACTTAAACTTAGCCAAATTATTTTAAATTTGGTCAAAGTGACTTAAATTCAATAGGATTACCTTAAATTTAGTCGAATGGACATAAATTCAATTCAAATAATAAGTAAAATTATGTCACATACAATAATTTGAATTCTGTCAAAGTCGAAATTAACTCAGTCGCTTGAACTCAAGTTTAGTAAAATTATCTTGAACTCGATCGAAATAATTTAAATTCAGTTCTATTACCTTAAATTTAATCAAAGTGGCTTGAATTTAGTCAATACAACTTAAAATCAGTTCAAATAACTTAATTCACTAGCATACATCATCATAAATTCTGTCTAACTATTTTCAATGCTGTTGAAATTAACTTAAAGTCAGTACAATTATAAATTCAGTAATTTAAATTTAGTACAATCAACTAAATGCATTAGAATCTTAAATTCAGTTCAAATACCTTGAATTCAGTAAAAAATTGAAAATAATATTCTTTCGAATTGACCTGAATTCAGTCGTTCAAACCTAAATTCAGTAAACAAATTTTGAATTCGATCAAAAAAACATAATTCAGTAAGATTAGCTGAAATTCAGTCAACCTAATTTAAAGTCAGTCGAATTAATTTGAATTCTCTCAAACTATCTTCAATGCAGTTTTTAAATTACGTTAAAATCCGTCACATTATAAAATCAGTCATTTAAACCTAAATTGAGTCGAATTAACTAAATTAATTGGAATCGAATTTTCAGTTCAACCGACTGAAATTGGATTTGGATCATACCAATCCTTGGCAAGTCACATTGCACAAAGTTAAGTCGAATTGAATTATATTTGGTCGAATTACTTAAATTCAGTTCGAATAACTTAAATTCAGTAACATGAATTAATTCAAATTCTGTCGAACCAGCTTCAATATAGTTTATATTAACTTCAAGCCCGTAGAATTGTAAATTTAGTCATTTAAACTTAAATTTAGATGAATCAACTAATAATTAATTATGATTAAATAAATAATAATAATAAATATTATTAATAATTAATTAATGAATTATTAATTCAGTAGATCTTACATTCAGTTCCACTAACTTGAATGCAGTAAGTTCAGCAGAAATAACTTAAAATTAGCCAAATTGACTGAAATGTAGTTGAATCAACTTAAATTCAGTTCAAATAACTTAAATTCAGCGATACGCATTAATTTACATTCTCCCGAACTATCTTCAATGCAGTTGAAATTAACATGAGGTCAGTTGAACTTGAAATTCGGTAATTTTAATTTATATTTATGTCAAATCAACTAAATTAAGTGGAATCCGAAATTCAATTCAACTAACTTAAATTCAGTAGCAAATATCAATTTGAATTCTGTCGAATTATTTCGAATGCAGTCAAGATTGGTAGGATAGATAGATAGATTTAGTAGGATTACCTTAAATTCAGTAGGATTACCTTAAATTTATTCGAATCGACTTAAATTTAGTCGAATTATAGTTTGAAATTGAGAAAGGAGATTTCAGTAAAGAATTATAATTTCGACATTGAGACAAAGAATTTTTTTAAGACATTTATAATTTTTAGTTAAGATACGGAATTCCCGTAAAGAATTATAATTTTGACTTTTGAACATGGAATTTTGCAAAAAAATGATAATGCTCACTTTCGGACAAGAAATTTTAGTAAAGAATTATAATTTTGTGTTTGGGACAGAAAATTACAGTAAATAAATATAATTTTGACAATTTGGACAGGAAATTTCGTCAGTGAATTGTAATTTTTACTTAAGAACAACTAAAAAAATTGTTTATTCAATCAATATTATTTATTTATTGAAAATACAATAATAAAATATTTTGATTAAAGAAACTTTTCTTAAATTTTCAATGTATTCCACAAAATTATTGTTTAAATTTAAAAAAACAATTTTTTTTCAATATCTTAATACAAGTTTTTTTTTAAACCACATAATAGTTAATTTAAAATTGGGACGACTGAAATTCCCAAAAAATAAAATTTCCGACAATGTAAAATTCCCGAATTGAAAAATTCCCGATTAATAAAATTCCCAAAATTGTAAAATTGCCGAAATATAAAAATACGGAATTGAAAAATTTCTAAATAATGAAATTCCCGACAGTTTATAATATTACCAAATTTGAAAATTCCCGACAGAAAATTGCTGAATTATAAAATATCCGAACTGGAAAATTCACGAATTTAATTGCTTGAATTTAAAAAGAACAATAATTGAACAAATACATTTTTGAATGAAAAATGTTGTTTAAAAATGTGCATAGTTATCTTGAATTCAAATCATAATCTTAAAAAAATTTAAACATAAAAAATTTGTTCTCTCCGATTAATAGATTTAATAATTGTATTTTTAATAAGTAAATAATATTTATTAAGAAACGATTTCTTAATTAATTAAATTTGGGAATATTCTAGTTTGAACGTTTTATAATTTGGCAATTTTCTATCGGGTATTTTATTATTCGTGAATTTTCCAATTAAATATTATAAACTCTTCGAAAATTTTATTATTCAGGAATTTTTCAATTCGGGAATTTTCCATTGTCGGGAATTTTATTTTTCGGGATTTTTCATTTGTCCTTTAAAATTACTGTTCCTGTAATAAAAATATTGTTCTTGTACTGTTCTTTTGCATTTAGAAATATTTTTTCAATTTATTGTCATTCTTAATTTGAACAATAATTTAAAGAAATACATTAAACCACCGAGTTTTTTCAATGGAATATTTCATTGTATAAATTTAATTATTCTGTTAAAAATTAATTATTCTACGACGTGTCTCGTCTCGAAATTTGGGACGAATTCTCAAATATTTTACTATTTATTAGTTTTTTTGTTGTTGTTAAATTCCATTCTTTTTTAAATTGAAAATTAAAATGTTTTTTGATTGAAATAGCAACTGTTTTAGTTTCAAAACTAATTTTTTTTATTTGCTTGAAATTGATCTTCTGTATTTAAAAATGCAAGCATTTGGTTAAAATTTCATGTATTTTATTAACAATTTGTCTTTACTGGTAGAAAATACATTTTTGTTGAGAATTTTTTTTCTGAATTAATTTTTTCAACTGGAAGTTTAAGTATTCCATTTTCGCTTGAAAATTTATTTTTGTAGTTAAAAGTTCAACTATTTTATAAATAATTCCTTTTTTTTTGTTAAAGATTAATCATTTTAGTTGAAAATTCCTCTTTTTTATAGAAAATTTATCTGCTTAGCGCAAACTTAATTTTTTCATAGATTTACATCAGATAAAGATATTCCATCATGATACAATAAACAAACAAATTTTTATAAACAACTTGTTTTCTATAATTTTCAATAATTTTATCTTTATTTTAAAGCCATATTGCAAGAAATCTAAATGCAAACAATATTATGACGAAGAAAATTTCTCTTAAGATTATTCTTGTTAATATTATAAACAAATTTATTAAACAAATTCATTATTCAGTTATTTGTCGACAGAAAAATTCATTTTCTTCGATGTCAGTTAAAAAAAAAACGAATTTTTCCGTCGACAGATACCCGAGTAATGCATTTGTTTAATTGTTTAACAAACCATAACATTTATCAAAAAATGATATATTTTGTTGAAATTATCATGAGGTTCCTTATTAAAAATAACTGACATCGAAGAAAACAATTTTTACTGTCGACAAATGCCTGAATAATGATTTTGTTTAATAAATTTGTTTATAATATTAACAAGAATAATCTTGAGAGAAATTTTATTCATTATAATATTCTATCTATCAAAATTTCTTGCAATATAACTTAAAAAACGTACAATTATTAAAAATTATAGAAAAGACATGTCCTGCAAATAATTTGTTTATAATTTTTTTTATTGTATCATATTTTTATATTATATTTATTATTTAATTGACATAAGTTTACAATTCACGGTGACAAAGTTAATATCAGATCGAGATAGCATAGTGTTACTCTAGAATATAACCAGATGGAAAAATACAACAAATAAAAAAAATGTCTGCGGTAAAACGCTAGTGGACAAATCATGATGGAATACCTTCATCTAATGTAAATCTATGAAAAGTGGGTGATCACAACAATTTTCCTATCATTGATGAGCACCGGGAACGTCAAATATAAGAAATGGCCATTTTTTCGTCATTCTTGTTTATTTATAAAAAAATTGAAAAATTAAATTAAAAATCAGGCTCTAAAACTTTTTTTGAAATTTTATCAGCTTATTTTTTGTAACATTTGTTTCGTCCCAAGCGGTCAATATTCGTGGGCTCTACGTTATTTTGAACCAAAAAAGTCATTTCTTCCCCACTGTTTTTTCTCTTTTTTAGGAAAAATACCCTTTCTTTCTTTTTCTCGTTCTTTCCGATAAAATAGGATCGAATAGGATAGGACAGGATAGGACAGGATAGGATAAAATAGGGGAGGAGAAAGAGGGGGAGTAATAGGAAGAGGGGGAAGGTTAAAACAAAATAATGAACGTTGAGATAAAAGTAGGAGATGTGTGGGAACATAACGAAGGATGAGGGGAGGTAAAGTAGGGGAAGTCATAAAAAATTATAGAAGGGAAGTGAAGGAAAGAAAAGAAGGGAAAATGAGGGATGAGAAAGTAAGGAAAATAAGGGGTGAGAAAGTAAGGAAAGTGATGGCAAATTAAGGGACAGGAAGTACGGGAAGTAAGGAGAAATGTGGAGAGGGAAACTAGAGGAAGTGAGGGGAAATTAGGGAAAAGAAAGTAGGGGAAGTGTAGGATGATGGAAGTAAAAGAGTGGGAGAAGTAAGAGGAGTAAGGCAAGTGAGAGAAGTGAGGAAAGGCGAAGTTAGGATATCAGGTGTGAACAAGTAGGGGAACTTATAGGCAATTATTGGAATGGAAGTAGGCGAGGTGAGGTGAATGCAGGTGGGGAAAAAAAGAGTAATTCAGGAGAAATAAGGGAAAATAATTAGAAATAAGGATGAGTGGGTTAGTGAGTGAGTCGGTAAGGGGAAGTGAGGGCAGGAGAAGGGAAGTAGGAAAAGGGGAGTGTCAGCTGGGAAAGAGAGGAGAGATAAAAGTAGAGGAGGAAGAAGTTGGTGTGAGGGGAAGGGGTAAAGGGGCAATGAGTAAATTGAGGGGAGGGAAATTATGGAATGTGGAGGTTTTAACTGAACATAGAAACATCCGATCTAGTTCTTCCAGGGGAACCTAACTATTTAGTCTACATTTCTAAAAAAAAAACCAATAGCGTTTTACTCTTCCAAAAAAAGCCACAGTTCACGATTCAGGTTTAGGTTCAACTGAATATAATGAGAGACAGAAGTAAACAGATAATTTCCGTAGAAAAAAGGAATCTGAAAGTAAAATTTGCATGCGTCCAAAGCTGACGAGAAACTGGCAGAATGTAAATGCGTGAGTAAACTTCTTTCTGGGAAGAGGTATGCACAGTGACTCGGGAACAAACGTTTATCCCGACAGGCTTGCCAACCACAAACCCCGTTTTAGATTTGCAGCGTGCAAGCAATTTAAAGTGGCATTTCTCTTTTCATACATATATGTATGCATGTCGAGAATGCCGTACAGGATTTTATAAGAGATTTTATTTTATTTATTCCGAGTAGATTCTTCCGACTCAACGATTCAGTCAACAACCCTTGAAACGTGCGAGCAAATCGATCGAAGCTTGGTGAGTCTCTGTTTCCCTAACGGATTTACTTAAGGATTTCACTACGTCGACAAATTTCGAATGAGACCTTTCTACCAGGTGTCGATCAAATCTCCTCGATCAGATATTCAACAGAAAATCTCAAAGTTTGCAAACATGGAAATTTTTTTATCATATATTGAAAAATACTAGAAAAGTCAAGATCAGATCGAGATAGCATAGTAATACTCTGGATTATTACCATAAGGAAAAATGAAACAAATGAAAAAAAAATAACTGCGGTAAAACGCTAATGGACAAAATCAGTGATGCGAATGTGTGAGTGAGACTTCAATTTTTTCTCTGTTTTTGAGAAGAATACCCCTTCTTTTTCTTTATCTCGTTCTTTAGGTTAAAAGCATACAAGGAAATATGTTTGCAACTATTTAAAAAAACCAGAAGTAGTACTTGCACCCATTGTGCTGTACGCTAGGGAGACCTGGACATACCAAGAAAATAATAAGAGAAAACTTATCGCAGTTGGCATGAAATTCCTGTGCGATATATGCGGTAAAACGCTAATGGATAAAGTCAGTATTGAGAGAATCATCAAAGAATGTGGTGTACTGGAGACACTGTCTGACAAGTATGAAAGAAATTCGTTAAGATGGTTTGAACATGTTGAGAAAGTGAAAGATGATCGACTGACGAATCAAGTATATCGAAATAAAGTGAATGGTAGCGTACCCAGAGACAGAATGAGGAAAGAATGGTTGAAATGTGTAAATGAGACGTTAATTTTTTTTACTTTTTTTCTCTGTTTTTAAAAAACATACCCTTTTTCCCCTTTTTATCGTTCTTTTGGTTAAATGCATACATGGAAATATGTTATCAACTATAAAAAAATTCTAGCACGCTAGCGGTTGGCATGAAATTCCTGAATAATTTCTGCGATAGAACGCTAATGGATAAAGTTTTTGCTGTGTTTTTAAGAAACATACTTGAGGATCTATTTAACTAAATTCTTTAATATTCTATTTCATTTTATTTAAAAATTAATATCTTTTATTGAAAATAATTCTTTTCTTGTTGAAAATTGATGTATTTTGTTCACAAAAAATTTGGTTTGGTCGAAAATTAATCTTCTCGTTTGACAATTAATCCTTTTTGGTTAAAAATGCAACTCTTTAGTTCTAAACTAATCGACTTTGGCTGAGAATTCAAACATTTGGTAGAAAATTAAAATATTTGGTTGAAAATTAACTTTTTTTAAAATTCAAACATTTTTGTAGAAATATAACTTTTTTTCAAAAAATTATATTTTGGGGTTGAAAATGCCGCCGTTTCATAGATGATCTGTATTTCGTTAAACGCTCGTGTTCTTTGGTAAAATATTAATCTTGTTGATGGAAACTTTATCTTTTTTGTTAAGAATTGAACCTTTTGTTACAAAATTAATCTTTTTTAGTGAAACTTTTTTTTCAGGTTTCTTCATTTTAGTTGAAAATTCATCTCTTTCATTGAAAATGTAATAATTTCGTTAAAGATTCGTTTTTTTTTAATTCATTTTTCCAACTAACAATTCAACTCTTTCATTTTCGGTTGAAAATTTATATATATATTAATGTTTTAAATTGAAGAATGAATCAATAAACTTAAAAGTTTTGAAAATTATATCATTTTATGCAATTTTAAGTTAGAAACAATAAAAATTAAAAGATTACAATTTTTTTAAGTTGGGCACTTCTGTAATTAGACGTTAAATTATTTTAATTTTAAGTCTTTGCAAATAAATAATTTTTCAATTTTTATTTATACATCAAAATTCGTTTTTAAATCTTTTGAAACATTTTATTAAAACTATATTTTTTTACTAAAAAATCACTTCAAATTTCCCCAGGAAGCTTAAGCAAATTTTCTAATTTTGAAACCTTACAAAATCCTTGAGAAGCTACATAATTTTGTTTCAAAATCTTCAAAAATCTACTAAATATCTTTTAAAATTATTCCATTCTTTTCTAAAACATTTAATAAATCCTGCGAAATTAAAAAAATTGACTCAAAATCTTCCAGATTATTATTTTTACAGTTTTGGAAATCCTTTTAAATCTTTTTAAATACTCGCATGAAATTAATTTTTCAAAATAAAAAATCATTTTAAATTTTTCAAAAAATCCTAATAAATTTTTTATTGTTTTGAAACCTTTCAAAATGCTTGGAAAGCTTCTGAATTTTTCGTTTGAAATCTTAAGAAATTTACATTTTATTTTACATTTTTTGACACCTTTTCAAGTTTTAAATTATTTTTGAACTTGCTCAAAACTTCTAAATATCTCTTAAACTTATTCAAATGTTTCCCAAATCTATAATCGTTCAATTGATATTTATCCATCAAATTTGCTTTTGTTTTAAAATATTCTGTATTATAATTTTTTTTAATCTTTAAAAATCCTTAAAAGCTTCAAAATTTTATTTAAAATCTTCTGAATATCTCCTCAACTCACTCGATTTTTTCATAAGGATTCAGAATCGCCCTATAAAATCAATCAATTATTGTTGAATTTCGAATACACGAACTGCAGTTCAATTTTAAAAATAATAATTAATTTATATTTGAAGTTGATCAACTTAAAACGTTTTTTGCCGAAAACTTTCAATCACAAAAGCTATTAATATTTTATTGTTGAAGTCTTCAAAACTGCACTAAAAATATTTTAAATTGAAAATTTAATTCAAAAAATGAAGATCTAAAATGGAAAATCTTGAAAGTCAAAGATTTAAAAATAACACATTTTAAACTGAATGAATGCATAATTGAGAAATTAATCAATTCAACTTAACATTTAAAAAATAGTTAAGGTCAAACCTATTTTAAATTGCATTATATATCTTGTGGTATGAAATTTGTGACATTCCAAGTGATTGAATAGATTTTTTTTCTAAAAATTTTTAAGAATCCCGATCAAAAATTGAATTCACTGTCATTTCCCGGTCTAGTTAACAATTTTTCTGCAACGAAACAATTAAAATAATATATAGTTCAATAGCTCTAATATTGAAGTCTTTTAACTAAATTTCTATTCAATACAGTAAGCATATTTTATTGTTTCTGAAAAAAATGACGAATTTCAAAATAGTAAGCTTTCTTCGAAGTTTTTCACTTCTTTTTGAAGGCATTTTTAGACTGTATTTGACAAGTAGACGATGAGAAATTGATGCCTTCTCTAGAACCGTAATCAAGGAGGAAATTGGCTTTCCAGTATCGTATATAGTAAACTTCAATTATCTTATTTGAAAAATTCAAGTCTGGGTTCGGGGGGGGGGCGTGCCCCCCCCCTCTACTGGATCCGAGCCCGGGAATGATAAAAACCTTTATATATTCTGCAATTAATCTATCAGACAAAATCTTTCATAATAAGAACTTAAACATTGTAAGGAAACTTCTTTATTATAACAGTTATCCCAAAAAAATTGTTGAAAAGCATATTAAATAAAGATTGAAAGAAATAAAATTTGAACAGAATAGAGTTCAATAAAATTAAAGTAAAAATAATCAGCAGATAAAAGCTGATAAAAACGAAATTGTTTCTATAAATTTTAATGGTGGCATCTCACAAAATATAAAACTTTTTTCAAATGAATAAATATGAAATAGTTTTTTGGGTTGACTCTAAACTTGAGCAATATATCGTACTTGGTAAAGACCATTTAGAAATCCTAGATCAATGTAATGTAGTATATAGGCTGAGATTTCAATGTGGTCAAATACATGTTGAACAAACCAAACGGTCTCTAAGAACTCGAAGGAATGCAAATCCTGACAATATAAAACTCAACCCAAAATATTAAGGAGTCATTAGCAAACACCTACTTGAATATCACAATGGTTACAATGCAGAAATGGTATATATTGAAGAAAATGGTAACAAATATCTAATCAATATTACTGACCTTTAACATTACAACCCATCATATAGACTTTCTTTCATAGCCTTGATTTCTTACATATGAAAATGATTAAAATTGGAAACAAATTAAAATTCTTTATGATAACATGGTATCAAAATAATGAAGGCCTATGGTGTAAGAGAATCACTGCTTAATTGGCTTAGTAGTAATTTGAAGGAAAGAATTCAATATGTGAAAATTGGTAGTTTTAAGTCAGACA